>JABUQX010005562.1:0-45000 GCA_015478945.1 Trachelipus rathkii | reverse complement strand
TTAAGTAGTTCCTTCGGGTAATCTAAAGGTCCTCCATTCTCCTGGCACATGACCCGAACCACCTCAGCTGGTTTCTTTCAATACATTCCATTATTGGGGGACTCCGAGCTCTTCTCTTATTACTTCACTTCTAACTCTGTCCTTCAGATCGTTACTCCTCTTATTAATCTTAACACTCGCATTTCCGAAGCTTCTATTTTACTCTTCTGCATCGTGTTAAGTACCGCCAACATTCGCGACCCGTATAGTAATGATTTGGTCGTAGGAGGTTGTATATATAGTCACTTTTACCTTTACTGGCACTCCTCTCTGCATCATCAATGGATACAACATTCCCACATTCTTTGAATATTTTGCTATTCTTTCCCTCAGTTCTGAATCTATCCATCCTTTCTCATTGAATATTACTCCTAGATATTTGAATTTGCTGGTCTGTTTTAACTGTGTACCTTCCATCCATATCTCCGCGTGTTCTCCCTGTCTCGATATCGTCATTATCTCCGTCTTCTCTCTGTTTATTTTCATTCCCCACTCCATCATAACTTCATTCCAAGAATTCACAGCAGCTTGTAGTTCGTGTTGTTCCTTTGTCACCACAGCCGCGTCGTCAGCGTATACAAAGGTGTATTCCCTATCCTCTCTTACACATATCATCTTCAAGCAGTTGTCCAGATATAATGCCAAAAAGTAAAGGGGACAGAGCACACTGCCCCTGCCTTACTCCAGTCTTCGTTTCAAACCATTTCTCCCTTCCCGCATATCCGTTCTAACCGTGTTTATGTTGGGCTCATACATAATTCGCTATTACACTGCATCAGCTGCCTTATTTAAATTTCCCTTTTCCTCAAATCTTTCGCTTTGTATTCTATCAAAAGTTCTCTAGATCTATAATGCGATATATGCTACCTGTATTCCATTCTATGCTCTTCTCACTATCATTTTTAAAGAGAATATCAAGTCAATATCCACTTCTATTGGCTGAATATATATATATGATAATATATATATAATATATATATTATATATATATATATATATATATAATATTATATATATATATATTATATATATATATATATATATATATATATATATATATATATATATATATATATATATATATATATATATATATATATATATCTTAACACCCTCGAGAGCAGATTTATTTGTCAATTCATCTTTTCTTTTATTTTTCCGTTTCCACTGCTAGTTGAATTCTATGTTGAGAAGTTAGTATTTTTAATTTTTCAAATTAGGTTTAAATTTGCAAATTGGTAGAACTTATTGAGTTTATTATTACACTTAAAATTAGAATTTATACTTATTGTAATTATTCTCAATTTAATGATGTCACAGTATTTAGGAGAATGTATATAACTAAATTGTTAAAATAATTAAAATTATAAACGCTCCTTATAGCTTTCGTCGGTCAGCCTCCCGATTAACCGTCATATGTATCTTAAAACTATTAATGCTACAGTAAAAAGGAATACATTTTTAGATTATGCGTAAAATTTTACTTAATAAACACTTTAAAAAAAAAAAAAAAAAAAAAAAAAGCGGTTTAAAAAAAAGTATATAAAATTTTAAATTAATGAAATTGGAATTGTACGATAACTTGAGTAGTAAGAGGACCGCAAGTGACGGATGCCAGATTTGTAGCTAAATCTGCCAACCTGTCGATCCACATATATCATTTTTAGCACTTTTTAGCGACTTTCTATTACTCAGCTACCTTCCTGAACCTTTTTAGCATTTTTTCTGTTAAATCTGGCAACCTATAGCTAAATTTTAGGATTTTTAGCACTTTTTATCCTTTTTTCTTAATTTTTATCATTTTTGGTATAAATATTTTGCGACTTTCTAATACTCAGCTACTTTCCTGAACCTTTTTTATCTTTCTTCCTATAAATCTGGCAAACTATTGGTAAATTTTTAGGATTTTAGCACTTTTTTTTATCACCTTTGATATATTTTTGCACTTTTTATCCACTTTCTAGTACTCGGCTACTTTCCTGAGCTTTTTTTAAACCTTTTTTTCTGTAATTTCATTAGTTTCCTGTTAATGCTGGCAACATATTGGTAAACTTTTTATGATTTTTAGCACTTTTTTAACTTTCTTCGATACATTTTTAGCCTTTTTTATCTTCATTTATCACTTTCAGGCATCTCAGCTACGTCCCCTAGCAATGGATGCGATAACAATCGTTAGGATTAAATACAACCCCCTAGCAACGGGGTCATACGAAGCGTTGCCGCTGCCCCGCAGTGGCCCCGCAGTGGCCCCGCATGACACCACATCGTACCGGCCGCCCATGTCCGTACCAAGCATTGGATAGAGTTTGAGACTTAACACACCGTTTAGGGATGACGTAACCTCGTCGTAGACGAAGTTACGTGACCATGCACCCCCCGTAGGAGGATGCTGGATCCAAAACCATAAACATTGACGTAGAAGGTTGAAACTTGGTATACAACTTCATATAAGGTGTCCTCGTTGTAGACGAGGTTACATGACCATACATCCCCCAGAGGTGGATTCTGACCCCCAAAACATTTAATATTGACGTAGAAAGACAAAACTTGGTATACACCCTTCATATAAGGTATCCTCACAGCATTCGAAGTTAAATGGCCGTAGACCCCTAGAGGGGGGGGGGTGCTGGCCCCCCCTTTAAGTAGGAAATGACCGTAAAATGATGAAACTTGGTAAACACCCTTCATATAATGTATCCTCATTACAGCCCGAGTAAAGTGACGCTATGCCCATATGGTGTTGGGGCTGTGCCCAAAATCCTTGGAAATTATCAGAAGGATGAAACTCGGTATACACCCTTCTTATAAGGTATCCTCGGTGCAGCCGAGGTAACATGACGCTACACCCATCAAGGGATGGGGCTGTGCCCCAAATCCTTGGAAATTGACATAGAAGGATGAAACTTGGTATACACCTTTCTTATAAGGTAACTTCGTCACACACGAAGTTACGTGTCGCTACGCTCACATGATGTGGGGGCTGTGCCCCAAAATCTTGGAATTTGACATAGAACAATAAAATTTGGAGAGCACACAGAAGAGGAAGGATAAATAGGACTGGAGGAAGAGCACGGAACTTGAGTTGACTCAAGGTCTTATTTTCAAATATTAATTACTTTTAAATTTTATTATTTATTTTTAAAATTTTTATTTATTTTTTGTTTTATTTGTTTAAAACATTTTGTTTTTACTAAAATTTTATGCTTTTCATGTTTATAACTTAAAAAATTTGCATTTTTACATACCCTAAAGCAGTAAATCAGTAAATCAGTAAATCAAACCACCCACCCTACCCTTCCCCACCCCACCCCACCCCACCTGTGATATATTGATCTATTGATCTATTGATCTATTGATTCAAGTCATATTTTTATCAAAATTGTTATGTTTTACATACCCTAAAGCAGTAAATCAGTAAATCAAACCACCCACCCTGCCCTCCCCACCCCACCTGTGATCTATTGATCTATTGATCTATTGATTCAAGTCATATTTTGTAGTAAAATATAGCACAAAACTTTTATTTATTTTTGTTTTATTTGTTTAAATCATTTTTGTTTTTACTAAATTTTTTATTCTTTTCATGTTTATAACTTAAAAAACTTAGACTTTTACATACAATATAGCAGTAAATCAGTAAATCAAACCACCCACCCCACCCTCCTACCTCTCTGTCAGCCTTCCCATGATCTATTGTTTCATATCGCATTTCGAGTATCATTTCGGATAAATATAACATATTATCAAGTTCTTTATACACTGACCAACGAATATATGCTAACGTAACAAAGTTTTCACAATTAATAAAGCTAACATAGGCATCAACACTGAACTAAAGATATAATGATACAAAGACAAAACCTAACAAAACCCTTAAAGCACGAACAACTGTTAAAATAAACAAAGTTCCACACTTATCAACAGTAAATGGTAACTAAATTAGCATATCGTAAAAAGCGTAACCTATTTCACACTTTGTCAAGCATAACTCGCTTACATATCAATGTTAATTTTACATTAACATGGTAATATTTAAAAAAAAAAATTAATCATAACCTTTGTCTAATTTTCATACTGATCAACGAATATATGCTAACGTAACAAAGTTTTCACATTAATAAAGCTTACATAGCATAACCTGAACTATGAATACAATGTACAACGACAAACCTAACACACCTTACGCATGAATAAACTACTAACATTAACAAAGTTCCATACTTACATACAGTAAAGTAAATGACAGCGTACAAAATTGTAAACCTATTCATAATATACCTTTTTTCCAAGCATATCTCTAAAATATCAATGTTAATTTTACAATAACATGGATAATATTTAAAAAAATTTATCATAACCCTGTCTATTTATCATACTGACAATGAATATAATATGCTAACGTAACAAAGGTTTTTTACACATTAAACATAGTAATATTTAACAAAAATTCATCATAACCTTGCCTAACTATCATAACCCCCAACGAACATTTGTAAACATAAAGTTTTAACCAAACATAACATAAAAATAACAAAGTTTTAACCAAACATAACATAAAAATAGGTTCTTCGAATAAAATATCATAGTAAAGTGTAATAGTTTTACCTGATTTTATAGAAGTAATCAATAAATCAGTAAATCAAGACCACCCGTCCTTCACTCAACCCTCACCCACCTATCATGATCTATTGTCTATTGATTCAAAGTTCATATTTTCGAGTATCAATTTTGGAATAATCATAATATAAAAATAAGTTCTTTATATACTGACCACGAATAATATGCTAACCGTAACAAAGTTTTAAAAACAATCAATAAGGCTAACATATTCATAACCTGAACTTAGAATATAATGTACAACGACAAACCTAACATACCTTACGCACGAAAAAACACCCAACATTAACAAAGATCCATACTTAACAACAGTAAAGTAATAACATTGCAATACAGAACGTAACCTATTCACACTTTTCAAACATACTGTAACATATCATTGGTTATTTTTGTTTACCTTAACATAGGTATGTTATTAACAAAAATTTATTTGGAGCTTTCCTATTATCATACAGACCAACATGATTTTTTCTAAGGTAACCAATTTTTCCACATTAATAAAGCTAAAACAATCATAACCTGAACTAAGATATAATGTACAAAACGAAAAACCTACCATAACGCCACGTATGAATAATCCTTGGCCCTAATATTCACATAGTTCCCTACTTATCAAAGGTAAAAGTAGCCCAACAGGACATACAAAACTCAAAGTATCCCCACTTTTCCAACATACATCAGCAAACATCTAAAGGCAGTATTGTCTAACAAAATCCCTTAACAAATGACCAATCTATCAAAGATACCCAGCATCTTCAATATGAATTGACACTACCTTCATCAAGGTGTCACTCATATCAAATATACACATCATTTTGAACTATAAATAAACGTATGACATTAGCAAAAATTCCTCGGGTAAAACCTAACTTACCGATTGAAAACTTAATCCATAAAGCCCACGTTTCTAATACCATCATACCCGTTAACACAGTAATATTCGTTACGAAACTCAATCATTTCTCTAAAACAATAACAGCGTTAATTTCCATTGATTTCAATAGTAATATTTAACAAAACGTAACCAGAAATAAACGTAGCCCTACATATCTTAACAGTTACAATGGACGAAAACCTACAATAGATACTAACATTTGGAACTACGAATAAAACATTGACATTTGGACCCTATGAATAAGTTCTCCACCTACCCCTCATTACATAGCAATATTCAACCTATCCCTGCTTTTCTACATCATCATCAGCAGCTAAAGCAGTAATTATCTAACAAAATTCTTACAAAGTTTGACCAATCTATCAAAGATACCCACATCTTGAACTATGAATTGATCACTACATTCATCAAAGAGTCTTGCATATAATATATAACATCATTGAACTATGTAAAACGTGGAGCATTAGCAAAATTCTCTTGGTTGGTTTTGGGCAACAGCGCATCATACAGAAGTGATTTGGCAGAAATGTAAGCTTCCAATTGTTATTATTATTATTATTATTATTATTAATTATTATTATTATTATTATATTATTATTATTATTATTATATTATTATTACTTATTACTTAGTAGTAGTAACAATGTAGTAGTAGTAGATAGATGAAGTTAAGTAGAGAGGTGAGTTGTAACAGTAGTAGAGGTTAGTTAGGTAAGTAGTAGTAGTAGTAGTAGTAGTAGTCAGTAGTAGTAGTGTAGTAGTAGTAAGTTAGTAGTAGTATTTAATAATCATAACAAAGTTTTAATAACCGTAAAGCTAACATAATATCACCTAGACTAAGAACATAACGTGCCTTACGTACGAATAAACAGTCAACATTAACAAAGTACACTGATTAATATCAGTAAAGTAACTACCGCAGCATCACAAAGCGTAACCTACTCCCTTACACCCCTGCAAAGAAACTAACTATCATACTTATCAAGGTTTGAGGTTATATGACACAAATGTTCAGTTAGGCATACACTGTAGGCTTATCATTAGGGTACATGTTCATACAAAAGCTTTCACAAATGCGCTCACTCATCAACATAATCTCACTCTTTACTATACATAACCGAACAATTTTAAGCGACGAGCCCCACTACATGGAGATAACCCCAGAGAGATGCATGAGGACCCATCTCGGAGAACCCCGAAGGGGGGTGTAAGCTGTTACATAAGGGCACGAAGTTACCTTATAAGAAAGGTGTATACCAAGTTTCATCCTTCTATGTCAATTTCCAAGGATTTAGGGCACAGCCCCATCCCCTGATGGGTGTAGTGTCATGTTACCTCGGCTACACCGAGGATTCCTTATAAGAAGGGTGTATACGGAGTTTCATCCTTCTATGATAATTTCCAAGGATTTGGGGCACAGCCCCAACACCATATGGGCATAGCGCATTTTACTCGGGCTGTACTGAGGATACATTATAAGAAGGGTGTATACCAAGTTTCATCATTCTTCGGTCATTCCTACTTGGAGGGGGGCCAGCACCCCCTTCTAGGGGTGTACGGCCATTTAATTTCGGATGCTGCGAGGATACCTTATATGAAGGGTGTATACCAAGGTTTTTCCTTCTACGTCAATATTCAATGTTTTGGGGGTCAGCATCCCCCTCTGGGGGGTGTAGGTCATGTAACCTCGTCTAAAACGAGGATACCTTATATGAAGATTGTATACCAAGTTTCAACCTTCTACGTCACTGTTCAAAGTTTGGGGCCAGCATCCCCCTACGGGGGTACATGGTCACGTAACCTCGTATACGATGAAGTTACGTCATCCCTAAACGGTGTGTCAAGTTTGAGAGAGATACCATGTCTCAAACTCTATCCGATGCTTGGTACGGACAAGGGCGGGCCGGTGCGGTGCGGTGCAAGACCACTGCGGGGCAGCGGCAATGCTTCGTATGGCCCCGTTGCTAGGGGGTTGTATTTAATCCTAACGATTGCTATCGCATTCATTGCTAGGGGACGTACCTCAGATGCCTGAAAGTGATAAATGGAGATAAAAATGGCAAAAAATGTATCGAAAAAAGTTAAAAAGTGCTAAAATCATAAAAATTTACAAATATGTTGCCAGCATTAACAGGAAACTAATGAAATTACAGAAAAAAAGGTTTAAAAAAAGCTCAGGAAAGTAGCCGAGTACTAGAAAGTGGATAAAAAGTGCAAAAATATATCAAAAAGGCTAAAAAAAGTGCTAAAATCCTAAAACTTTACCAATAGGTTGCCAGATTTACAGGAAAATTGCTAAAAAGGTTCAAGAAAGTAGCTGAGTATTAGAAAGTCAGTAAATATATATACCAAAAATGATAAAAATAGCGAAAAAAGGTTAAAAAGTGCTAAAAATTCTAAAATTTAGCTATAGATTGACAGATTTAACAGGAAAAATGCTAATAAGGTTCAGAAAGGTAGCTGAGTAATAGAAAGTTGCTAAAAAGTGCTAAAATGATATATATGGATCGACAGGTTGCCAGATTTAGCTACAAATCACGCATCTGTCACTTGGGTCCCCTTACTACTAACTTAAAATACAAATATTAGCTCATTTTTATTTCTGGCTTCAGTGCAAGTGTAAGAAGATTTGAGTGAAGATGTTATTGTCGAAAAATTCCTTTCTATCAAATGCGCGTGTAGGTGTTTAATTAGTAATGCAAATTATATTTTGTTTCTTGCATGATATGAATTCTACGCAAAGTAAAAGGATATTGGGCTTAGGTAATAGCACAGTTTCAGATTGGTACAATTAACTAACGTAACCTTACGTGGCCCTTTAATTGATGGGTGGTGTTTAAAACTAAAGAATACCCAAGGGTAGTAAGAGATATTGGCAAGAGTCGGGGTCCTCTCGCCTTCCGGGGAACGACAGGGTAGGACTATTTCCCCCCGGGAAGGGTCTCTTTGGTATTTGGGTGTCGCGAGGGTTCCTCCGCCCCTCCGCTAAGAAGGATGGAAAACGTCCCCCACTCTGTTCCCCGTCGGCCTGAGCCCAATACTGTGCAGAATAATATATATATATATATATATATATATATATATATATATATATAATATATTATATAATATATATATTATATATATATATATATATATACTATATATATATATATTATATATATAATATTCTTTTTTTATATATTATTCATTTCTTTCATTAATTCCTACTTATATTTATTTCCCCTTACATCTTTTAAATTCAGAATCTGAAAATGTATGTAATTCTTGTTTAGTGTAGCCATTAATAGTTTTAAGATACATATGATGGTTAATCGGGAGGCTGACCGCTTTCGTCTTTGTAAAGACCCTTTTCAGCTATGATGGTATTTGAAGTGTTAAAGGTTTGAAATGTTACCTATTTGAAACTAAAAAATGTTTTAAATGTCAAGAATAGTTGGAAACTGAAGGGTTAGGGAGAATTTTTGTTTTATAGCAACTAATGCTGTATTAAAGAAATAGGATCATACTCATCAGATCCGGACAGACCATAGGACTCTTCATATCTAGAGGATAGGCTCTTGTGGAGAGACTAAAGGAAATATTTCATGGATGCAAACTTAATTATACTATAACTACGTAATTGCATGAGTATTAAGTATAACTATATATATATATATATATATATATATATATATATATATATATACTATATAATATTTAATATATATTCTTTAACTATGAATTACATATTTATATTTAATTTTTTATATATATAATATATAATATATTATACTGCTATTTCTATATAATATTATATATATAAATATTATATATATAATCATATTAAAAAATACCTAATATATTATATATATATAATTATTAACTATATATATATACTATAATATTATATATCACAGTATTTTTTAATAATAGGTTAGGGCTGTTATACCGAACCATTTATACGTATTAACTGAGAGTAGCTAGCACTAGTATTTGATAATTACATATAAATTTTAGTGTTAAGTTAATGTTAAGTATTAAAATAGATTTAATGTTTATAAATCTAAACAATCTACTAAATCTTCCATATAAAATTACATCATTTTAATATTATTTTCCCAACGGCTGCCTTATATATATAAAGTATATATATAATAATAGGCGATTCATGTATATACTAGTAGATACATACAGCCTTATATTAGTGGGAAGCAAACGTTGCATTAAAACCCAATAAAATCGTTTGCCTACATCGTAAAAAAAATATCATAATTACGGTTATTGAATGTAAGTAACTTATATACCCGACTTAGAGAGGATTAACTACCATTGGAATAATAAGTATTGTAGGGTAAAATAAAATAAGGTAATATATATTAAGTTTAATATATAATAATAATAATAATAATTAAAATAAATTAATATAATATAATTATATATAATTAAATCAAAATTAATACTAATCTTTGATTAATCACGGTCTAATAACAATCTCATAATTAATAATAATAATATATTAAATTAAAATAATATATGACTTGTTAATATTAAATAGTTAATATATATATTATTTATGTTATAGACTAATGTACTTATCTGTAGTTTTAAGTATATGATTGTATAATTATCGTTAAGTAGCTGTATACGTATGATACTGTAGATAGTAGTATAATTATGTTATCTTATATTTATTGAGCTGTAAATGTGACGGAGAGAATATATATATACTATAACATATATCGATTTTACTTCTATACCGTAGATATATATATGAGTTTTTTTATAATATCTTTCCCTACCCATGTTATACTGATGATACTATAAGCGATATTTACAAAATATATGAAATGTTATATTATATCATTCTATAATAGAAATAATATATTATTACCATATAACGTACAATATATATATATAATATCGAGGTATTTTATAAATTAAGTCTTAACACAAGATTTAAATATACTGAGTGTAAAACTTATAAAATTTAATCATATAACTCTATATAACTTATTATGTCCTAAACCGCAAACATATAACTACATTAATATATTATAATATATATAGTATCTTATATATATATATATATAATATATAATTATATATATATATTATATTAATATATAATATATATATATTATATATTAATACTATACAACAATATATTATATACATAGTTAAGTATATTTATATATATACTATATATATATATATATATATTATATATTATAAATATATATATATAATATATAAATGTTATATAGATAAAGTTACTTATACTACACGATCTACACACGGAGAAACGGTAGAGCTATCTTAGGATCTAAAATATAAATAATTTTCAGCAGTTACTCTATTATATGTATCACATAAATAGATACTGGTTTAGGGTCTAACAACTGCGGTATAAAAAAAAAAAAAAAAAAAAAACTATTTATATAATCTATATCAAAAACCAGGGATTATGCTACCAGCTGAATAAAAAGAAGTAAAATAATAATTTACTTAAGGAGTAAATCCTGTGAGTAATAACATTTATTAGTTATAATGGAAATATGTTAATTATAAATCATAATACTCACCTAATAGGGTATAATCACGAGCATACTCAGAGAATGGTAGGCAGGTCGGGGTCTCTCGGCTCTAGGTTATACCGAGGAACTACGGGGTAGGACTCGATGTATTACCTACACCTCCTATATCACGGGTGTAGGTAGTCTACCGGTAAACCAGATATTTATATACATCATTATATTATTATATATTATATATATATATATATATATACATATATAGCTTACTTTGTACATTTGGTGTCGCAGGGGGTGTTACCTCCGCCCTCATCGCCCCTACGTGAGTTGATATTAGTGAATAAAACGTATCACCCCTACTGGTTATTTCCCCGTCGGCTTATCGAGCCCTACATTGGCCGAGTAATACCTATTACCTAATTAATATAAAATATATATATTTCTATTTACCCTATAAACAGGTTTAAATAAAAATAATAAAATATATATAAAAAAAAAAAAAAAAAATAAAAAAACAAATAATTATCTAGCTTGTAGTGAGTGATCTATAATGTATATTATAGATGCTATACTATATATGTGGAATAAAATTTTTTTGATCCGAGCTGCCATATTTCCGTGTGGGACGTTATAAGACATGGAATTATTTGTACTTTTCTTATCACCTCATAGAATCATACTGGAACGAAAAATTTTGATAGGTTGAAATTAACATATTATAAGCACATATTTAAGAATTAAGATATATTCTAGTATGACATAAAATAAAACCACTATAGGCATCAATGACCATTTATACTAGCATTCCTTGTATATCATATAGGTAGAGGTAAATTATGTATTTATTATTATTTAATTATTAATTATTATTATTATTATTTATTTATTTTAATTGATTATAATTATATTATTATTAATAGTGGTACAAGTAGTTATAGTACGTAGCATCTAATATTGTTACTATACTATAATATATATATATACTATATGATTAATTTTATAATATCATATATATATTAATATAATATTATATATTATATATATAACGTATATATATATATATTTATAACTATATATATATATAATATATATATATTAATAATATATATATATATTATTAATATTAATATATATATATATATATATACGGTATATATTATATATATAGCAAGATATTAATTATAATCTAAAATATATTAATAAAATACTAATTATATATATCTATAATATACGGATCTATACATTAAAACTAGTTGTTTAACTATTTTTATTAATTTATAATGTTAAAAAATTTGTATAATACTCACATAATAACTATAATTATAAACCAGTAGAGTAAATTGGTGCCCTAAAAACGATTACTACATCGTATACATGCTGGCAAACACGTATACTATATATATATATATACACATACATCTAATATACAACCACGAGGGTCCTGTACACTAACTCATATATATATATTATAATATTACGTAGTAATATATATATATATATTATTTAATATATTATTATATATATTTATATATATATATATATATATATATAATATATTAATAATATATATATATTAATATAATTATGATAATATATATATATATATATATATACTATAGATCTACAGTTAAATAAATCTCTATATATAAGATATATATATTGTATTAACATATTAGCATATTAAGGGACATATACTGATGCTTTGAATCATACTAACTACTTATTTTGAATACACTAGTTCTTTACTAGACTCTTCGGGACCTAGTCTGTGATCATCACTATGCATTTACCATAATTTGACTACGAAAGTAACTACAGCAATGCGAGTTATAATATCGACTCAGCAAACTGCTTAGGATCAGATCATTCTTAATTTTAAAATCAATTAAAAGTAATTTTATTTAGTTGATTTTTAGGTTATTTTATAATTTAAATCACATTTTGCAATTATCTGTTTTAATTAATTAATTAATTTAATTAAAATGTTCATCATTTAAACACAAAACTATTTATAAGTATTATTTATATTTATTTAGAATTTTAATTCTTATATAATTTTTATGTGTATCGATATGTCTGTCTAAATTTATAGTAGTTTTTATAAAAAATATTGGGGTAATAATTTAGTATATATAGGCTTATAATAATATAATATATATAAGTCTCTTATATATATATATAATTATGAGCACAAATACTTATAATATCCATTCCCGAAAAGGAAAAAAAGAAATTATGTAATGTGTAATAACTTTATAATTAGGATATTAACACTTCTAAATGAGAAGTATAGTTATTGGACATATTTTTTATATTGCATGATAAGTGCAAAATAAACATGATCTGCACTTATTGAGATGCATCACTGTTTAATAGATAATATCTTATATCTATATTATTATACATTAACACTTATAGGTTAGGTTCGGTCAGGTTAGGTTAGGTTAAGGTATTAGTTTGATAGGGTTAGGTTTACGGTTGTAGGGTAGGGAGAGGTTAGGGTATTAGTAGTTATAGGTAATTAGGTATTATAGGTGATATTAGGTTCGAGAGATAAATTGAGATTTCAAGGTCTCACGTTAGAAAATTCGTGAGGTTATCAAATTTGTTAATTTTGCGTTTAGGCAGGTTAGGTTTCAGGTTTCCGTTAGTAGTTGCTATTTTGACTCATGCGTGAGGGTATGTAATTATATGATCTGGGATGATTTGAGTGTGAGTAATTTGTGTGGTTGAAATGGTTTTATCGTTCTTCTCTTACTATAAACCTTGTCTATACTTTTTGATGTCTTTTTTTATATTTATTTTATATTGGTTGTTACATTGTCCAGCGCATCGAATATACTGAATAATAAGAGTATTTTTTCAAAAAATTATTGATAATTGTGAGGTTTATTTTTGTATATATCTTCAGGGAGGTAGGATTAGTGTTAAATTCACTATTTTATTTAACACATATATATTATTATAATTTATACTAAGTATAATAATATATATTTTAGGAGGGATATTTTAAAGAATGTCAATATGGAAGTGAAAGATTATTGACTAGAAATGTAAATTCATATTTCATTATGACGTGGTATTTATATCGAGTTATTAGTATAATATTCTGGGCTAATACGTATATTCTATAGTTTAGAACTTGGAAAAAAGTAATAAAACAGTATACTATAATGATAGTGAGTTCAGCAATAATGATAAATGGTATATAATTATATCTCTTTTTAACAATATCTCTATTTAACATTTTTCCTAACATTTTTGTAAGTGATAACGTTTGTGTGCGACAGAATTTAACAAGAGACTATTTACAATTTTCAATTTTTTAAGGTGGTGATCAAAGACGTATGATCCTATATTATATAAATTTAAAGTAATTTATTGAGATATAAATAGATATCTATATATATAGAATATTTAGATATAAATTAGATATATATATGATAAATTAGATAAATATATAATATACGTGTTAACTCATAGGGTATAATTATTATATATAGTGATGGGTAATTACAATTTAGTGACGGGGGTGAGGGCCTTTAATGAGTGTTTTCCGGGAACGTTACCTCATAGGGGGTGGGGATCTCACACATAAGCGTTATAGTGACAGCCTGAGCGAGTATTAAGTATATTATATAGTAGATAATAGGGATAAAAGCTGGGGAGTTGTGAGGAGAATAATACTTAAAAGAAGAGATAAATTAGAGTGCAAGTAATCCCACACGCACAGGAGAGAGATAAGACATATTTCGTGTGAGACGAGTGACGAGTGAACACAGTTTGTCGGGGTTAAGAATGTGTGTACTAGGAAAAAAGGACGGTTGGAGTCTTAAGCCCGGGTATAAAATCCGAGATAGCATTGCAAGCGTGAATAAGCGGAGGAAACGCGGATCTTTTGGGGAGAGTAACACAGGGGGTGAATACTCCCAAGGTCGAATAGATGGAGAAGTTCGAAGTTAACGTCGTGCGTGGAAGAAAGGGCTAAAGGAGGTGAGTAGGAGAGAAATAGTTAGCTCTCAACATGATCTAACGGATCGCGCAGACTCCCAGATCTCGAGAACCTGGTCTCAATTTGCTAGCGGTAGTGGCTGTTTACCTCTTTCAGTACGCGACTGTAGGTCCAGAGATAGAGAGTCGTGAGTGTTTTGTAGTCAATTATTGTAGTGAGAGTGAGGGGTAAATATGTTGAGGTTTTTGATATTATACTGCGCATGTATTATAATGCTAACCAGTGAATACTGGTAAGCGGGAGGTACTGGCATGAGAGTATAGATATAAGTATTTCTGTAAGTGATAGTTGATGTAGAGTGTTATGTAGTATAGTATTTGAGTGAGGGTACATATAATATGACAATAAAATTTATTACTTTTAGGTAGTAAGATTTGAATGCAGGGTGGGAAGAGGGGTGGGACAGATAATATTAGGTAATCCTATATTATTGGGGAGTAAGGGGATGAAGTGAGATGTTAATGGAGAAAGTCACTGTTAGAGTTTGGTCGACTACGAATCAGAAGTATATATAGATAAGTGGGGTAACTTATGGTTCAAAAAAGTGAGAATAATCATAAGTATATATATATATATTACATGGAAGAGTGATATACGTAGGTAGGGGAGTGAGCGGTATGTGAGGTAATTAATGTGTGTGTAAAATAATGAGGAAGGAATAGAGGCTATAGATTGTTAAGATAGTATTGTATTTATTGATAAGTGACGGGGAGGGGATATTAATAGGTTATATCACTATTTATGGTATGCGTTGATAAGGTATATACTATATACTACTAGGGTAGTGGAGGTAAATAGATGGATATAGTTGGTTATTAAGGGTATAGTGATATATATGAGAGTAAAAAAGAGGATGAAAGTTAGTAATAAGTGATAAAATAGGTTGGACTAAAAATTGTGGAGGAGGAGATAGTGTGTAAGAGAGAGTTTAGGAGAGGTATGGAGTATAGGTGGAGGGACGTGAGTTTAGTGAGAGTAGGTGAGTAACCAGGAATTAGGGGTAGGAGTGGCAGGTTAATGGGTTGGTATTATTACTTCTGTTTGTATGTAACATGTATTATTGTAAGAAGGCTAGTTAGATAGAGGTATTTGCAAAGGAATATTATACATAGGTGTAGATGCCACTTAACGAGCCAAGAAAGAACGTTGTGAGTGAATGTCTTATATGCAAGGGGTGTGAGGAGTATGGTTGGTTTAGGAGAAGGAATATTTGAGTGTCTTTATGTGAGAGAATAGAATTTTTTCAAAAAGGGTAGGTTCGATTGTGTTTGGTTTTTTGCAGATTTTGGAGAGTTTATTAAATGGTGCGAATCTATGACCCTTTCAAAGGGCGATATTTGCGGTATTAGAATGGTAGGATAAACAAAATTGTTGTTCTATTAGAGGCGCAGCGATAAGTGAAGGAAGATTATGCAAATAAGTATTGAGTGGTGCGCTACTGGGCAACACGTGCATAGTGAGAAATTCTTGAGTGTGCAAATCAGAGTCTTGATAAGAATATGGCTTATTAGCCTGTGATGAGACATGAATGACATAGAAAAAGGAAGAAGAAGGAAGGGGTTGGGGAGAGATTAAGGAGGAGATGGGAGTGGATAGGAGGAGAGGAAAAGGTGAGGAAGAGGTGGGGGGTAGTATTTTAGTGGATTTATTGAAGACAGTGGGTGGGGGAGGGGGACGGAAGATTTGCAAGAGGTAGCCGAGCAGTGCAGGTGAGATGAATATGTAAGGATGAGGAATGAGGCTATGGAAGATGATTAGAAATTACAGAAATTGAAGCTTTTAAAAAATTTGTTTGTTTGTTGTTGAGCTATTGATTATTAATAATGTGAAAAAAGAGTATATATGTCTCGACAGATTCATAGAGGATAGAATGGAACCTATGTTAGTCAGGAATGGCGATAGTGCTATAATTTTTTATGCTGCGTATTGAGGGAGAGGCTGAGTTATAAATCAAGGCTATATTTATAACAAATATAAAAATATAAAAGTTTGAGTAATATAAAGGGTGTGAGAGAGTACACGACCAAAAGGGAGGATGTGTCTAGTGATGTTTCCTTCTTGTATTAGGAAAGGAAAAGAAGGCGAGGATGGAAGAAAATCGAGATGTGAACTATATAAATCAATTGATTGAGTTTATCCGGTGCCATCCTGCTTATATAGTACACATTGATTAACGATGTGAGTAATATGAGGTAAGTTGTAATGGGAGAAATATACTGAGACTTGAGACGATAGTTGAGAGTTTTAAAACCGGATAGGGGAGATATATGTGGAGGAAGAACAATAGAGAGGATTTAGGGAGGGAAGTAAGGGTGTGTGGGACCAGTGATGTTTTACATACTAAAGATGCTTGTTTGGAGTAAAAACGTATAGCAAGAGGAACGGGTAATAAGTGATATTGGTGTATTTTATTGATTTAGTAAGAAAGCATATGATGTATGATGAAGAATGGAGTGAGGAGAAGAGGAGTGAGGTGTTGGATGTAGAACATATGGTAGATGGGTAGAGTACAAAAATTAAGTAGTATAAAAGGATAATTTATAGAGGCCTTTTTATCGGTAGATAATATGTAAGATGTGTGTATGAAGAGTGGTTTAGAAGTACAGGAGGAGGAGGTCGGACAATGTTTTAAGCAGTAGGACTGACCAAGTATAGTGAGAGCATTTGCGTGTGTGCACCGTTTGGGTTCCTGCCCAATCTACAATTGTGAGTGCTTTCACCAGTACTTGCTTTTTTATAGATGAGCA
This sequence comes from Trachelipus rathkii, assembly GCA_015478945.1. NCBI lineage: Eukaryota > Metazoa > Arthropoda > Malacostraca > Isopoda > Trachelipodidae > Trachelipus > Trachelipus rathkii. Next base: position 27,177 of record JABUQX010005562.1, on the reverse strand, counting down.
GATATTGGGAACTAGAGATGTATATGTGATGGAGTAGGAGCTGCTATATAGAAAGTATATAGTGATGATTGAACTTAGATGAATGGGAGTGATTAACGTGAATGACTAGGAAGTGTAGACTGAATACTTATATGAGTTTATGCGAGTACGTAAATACTTATAGTATCACTATATTGTATGTGACTGAAAGATAACGCGGATAAGGGCTGATGAGTATTATGAGTGAGTTAGAGGAGTTTGAGAGTACAGAATTAGCTGTAGTACTCAAAGAGGGTATCGTTAAAATAAACTCAGGTAAGAGTAAAGTGTTATAGTTGTATTATGAAGAGTGAAAGAATGGATAATGAAAGGGATGCTCGCCACGCAGAGCGGCAAGAGATTGAATTGTCAGCAGAATGAGGGGTGTACGTTATTATAGGTAAAGAGAAGTAAAGATTCTTAGATATATATTAGGGAGATGGACTTGGGTACTACTATAACTATTGAGGTGAGGTATGAAGGATGAAGGAGATAGAACATAGTATACGATATGAGAAGGGAATGTAGAGCTTTGAGAGAGTATGTATCTGAGAGAATTATGGAATATGAGGGTAGTGAGGGATTTTATTCTAATACGGAATGAGTTTAAGTATTATAGTTCATGTTTGAAAATAATTATTTTATCACGTGATACTACAGCGGTAGTGTATATTGAGGTGTTAGAAACTGTAGGGGTGTAAATGCATGTCAGGATAGAGTTTGAGAACGTATTTTTGAAATGAAATGGGCTTTGAGTAGGTCGCTTTATTGCGGTGATTAAGCAGAACAGCGGATGAGGATTAGGTATATACGGGTGGGTTGTTGATTTTTTGTGAGATGTGATTGATTTGGTGGAATTTGGTTCTGGTTAAGAGCGGAGAAGTGTGAATTTGTCTATATTTATATTGGTATGTTTGTGTCATCTTATCACATAACGCGTGAGAACATGTAGTGAGTGCGCTCTAGCAGTAGACCTACAGTAATGTGGTGAGAGCGTGTGTACACGGAGGGACCAACCATTAGGACCCTAATCGAAGAATGGGACAGACTGGTAGAGGGTGGATAGCCACGAACAGTGTGATGACGCATAGGAATCACTAAGTGAAAGATGTCTCGTGTAGCCCCAGAAGGAGAGAGGATAATGCATAGAGTATAGAAGAGGTTTATGGTAGGTGTTGGCGAGACATCTACGAAGAGCTGGATAGCGGACGCGTGGATGAACGCTGAGCGAGAAGTATGAGATGTGAATAGATGATTGATATTAGAAAGAGCACCCGTATGTAGCACTAACCTAACTATCATATATATACTATAGTATACCTCTACAAATAAGCGTGGAAAAAAGGTGTATAGTAATATTACTAATATATAAATAAATTTACAATATATATAATATTATTAATAATAATATATTAATATTATATACTATATATATTATTATAATATATATAATATATAATTATATATATATATAATATTATATATACTATATAATTATAATATGATATACTAATATATATATATATATATATTAATATATATTAAATATATATATATAGTATTATAGTATATAGTATATAGTAAGATGCGGCTCGTCCATAGGCACTGCGGATCTGCAGCCTCCCAAAACATTTCCAGAACTAACGCGACAACTCCTAAACAGCCTTCTCTATTTCTTATAACTCTCTACTTACTATTACTTATCTTACCTACTCACTCATATCACTATATCCGCGTATCTATTTATTACTCTATTATCATTCATCTATATATATCTCATTCATCTTTATAATATATATATATATTATATATATATATATATTATAGTAATTAATATTATTATTATATATATATATATATGATAAATATATATATTAATATATAATATAATATCTAATATCTATATATTAATTAATTAATATATATAATTATAATTAATATATACTATATATATAGTATATATATAATATATTATACTATATATATATATATATTAATATTATTAATATATATCTGATATATAGGTAATTAATATTTTTTAAGCGATCAGTTATTGTGTAAGATTTAGAATATTGGGTTCCTCTCCATGAATCAGTTCATGTCTAGAGCTGCCAGCAGCAAGCAAAGTCTTATCCATATAATTATTTATTTTAACAAGAGTTCTAGTGCAAGGTGGATAAGCTGATTTGTACTTCTCGTTGTGTGGTGTAAGTATGTTGGTGTGTGTGTGTGTGTATTACGTTGGATGTGTTTGAATTAACTTTTTTTTTTTACTTTTATAATATTTTAAGTTGAATAAATGAAAAAAAAATGTTGCATAAACTATAAGGAGGAGATTTTTATGTTATTGTATGGTTGCCCACTCTGAGTGAGTTTACACAAAGACTTACAGAACTATATTTTCGTTAATAATTTTTACTTATTACTTTATATGTTCAAGGTATAAATGAGCACTCTATTTTCTAACATTGAGAGATTAAAGAATTTCATATTTCTTGTACCCAAATACTATTTGATTCCAATCTTTCCATTCATCTATTTATCATTATATTTAGTTTCTTTATTCCCATAGACTGGTGGGGATAGCGTATCTCGTAACTATTGTCAACTGATATAAATAAAGTAATATGATGGATATGAATACTAACAACTAAAGTGTCGAAAATGATAATAGCTACTCCAGCCCTTCCCCCCCTACCCTACCCTCATCTATAATACCATATATTATAGTGAACTATGAACTCCGTTCGAGCACTCAGAACATTATATATACTATAATATATACCACCCTAGAGCTTATCACGGATCCATATAGGTGACGTACTATATAACCCTCAACTATCATAAGGCATACTGAGATCAAGGTAGGGGTTCAAACCTTGCTACAGTGTGAAGCTAACAATACCATAACAACCCCTACTACTATAACCTCCAGCATATTATACAGTCCTTATTTAAAGCTAACCTTATTATTCATCGCCTCTGCCACCATCTAATTATCTCTAACCTGCAGACATTCCTTTATACTGAGCATCAATTCACACATTTATTTCTATTCTACGTCATACCAGCCGACTATACTATTCCATACACACTCAGACCACTATATATTAACATATTCATCGTTCCAACCGACTTATTATTACCATATATACCTTTCCCACACTATGTACACAAACTATCTCAACGTACTTTTCATTTATTTATACTCTATATCAATTATTAATCGGTCACGACTTTTCTCATCATACATAAATGCTATCCACCGTAAGTACCTATATAGAACGTCATGCGATACCTACAGATTAAACCTCAAAATTACTATATTCTTGGCAACTCAGCACGCGAAAATTCTAAGGATGGGATTAACTTTTTTTTTTTTTTTTTTTTTTTTTTTTTTTTTTTTTTTTTTTGTGACCTTAAGTGGAAACATATACTTTTTAAATTATTTCCTCCATTTACGGGGCTCCGGAGCCGACGGGGACAGTACAAGGGTAGTAGCCAAAGTGTCCTCTAATCTATCTTACCCTGAGATTATGCCATACTGAACACACTGGAACTTTAGGTCTTATTACCTTCTTATTCCAGATCCATTTTGCTCTCACCTTAAATTGTTCCATACAACATATGGAATACCAGGGCAACACCATACCTAGGGGTGTATAACCACAAACGCGCTCAAGACTATTATACCTTACATTCGCCGCGCACGGATTCTATATTGCACGCAGCGGTACCTTTCCCTCGGCCCCTCATTCACAACGCTTCAGTCGTACACTCGAACGGAGTGCGCGGTACTTTTACATCTCACACCCACTATCACCCTATCCTGAGGAAGATATTTAATACGCTCTCTCACCTTGGGTTAATCCCACGCCGCTCACCTCTTTGGTCATTCGAGAGAGGATTGTCAGCGCGGACGGGGGACTTAACCTGCACTCGCCGTAACCTCACTCCACTCCCGAGGAGTCACCATGTAAAACAAGCTTCACCTCCCCCTTCATCTGTACCCGCTTTACTTTCAAACGCGCCCTTCTTGTACTACGCACACCCTCGCTCACCAAATCTCTTCAAGCTAGTACATCTCAACTCTATCTTCAGGATTTCTCTCTCGCTCACACTATATAATCTTAGAGATGATTTTGCGGCGAATATATAGGTGGAATTTTTGAGCCGTCTTCTGCGTCTTCTCTTCCATTTTCTTCCATCATTTCTATACTATATCTCTCTATTATTTCGCGTGCCCAGAGCAGAACATTAAGGCGACCCCATCTCTAATAATTTTCAAAACCAACATACCATAATCAAATTGATATAAACCAAAGGAGATTACAACATTATTATATTATTATTATTATTTTTATTATTATTATTATATAATTATTATTATTATTATTATTACATTATTATTATTATATTATTACTTATTACTTACTTATTAAATGTGCATAATAGGAGTTGAATGCGGGGTTTTGTGAGGGGTATTGTTGTGGCTCACTTGGGCAAGGATGAACCCCAAGTTGACCGAGATGTCATTAATGAGGGTTCCGTCGCAGTCCCAGTGAAGCTCTAGGGTGGAATTTTCTGATTGCGCAAGTGTCTCACTAAAGTATATAAGGGGGCAGGTAATGCTGGGCTTCTTCCTTTTCTGAGACCTGCTCATATTATTCGTATACTAGATTTTTTTGTTTCCGGGCGTGTTAGCACCTTACCGAACTGTCTTGGATTGGAGAGAGAGGCGGACATATTAGCTACTTTATTGGATTGAGTCATCATTATTATTATTATATTAATGTATTTATTTTATTATTATTATTATTATTATTATTTAGGCTGATGGTCTGAGATTTAATAGGGCATCGCTTTTGAATGCTGGTTTCTTAGAGACATCAAGTGAGTTTGATTATGTGGCATTGCAACGACGTCGATTTAATCCCAAGAATCCTTCTTTGAAATACTTCATTCCGCACTAGATGTCCTTTCACGTTGCCTGCTCCGCATCTATCCCAGATTATCATTACTCGGGCCAAGCGGATATCTCAATTGTAGGGATAGGGTTAGCGCTTGTCACGGTATGGTCGAACGACATATCGACTCTCTAGTTGTACTTACAGAATTTGTGAATGTATTTATTAAGGATTTATTTGCTGTCTTATTTATTGTAATTCGAAATTTCGAGAGAAATCATCCTCGAATAATTGTTCCACATATAGACTTAAGAGGTGGAGTAAATGGTCCTGACAAGAGCACTTCCACAAAAGAACCATTAAGCCACGCCAGTGTAGAGTGTTGGGCGCGGAATCTGGTGAAGTATCACCTGCACCTCACCGTCGGTCCACCGGGACGGCTGAGTGACTCACGAGGACTACTCATGCCTCTATTTGCGGTTTTCACCTCAGGTTCGGAATACTATTAAGCTTTCAAAAAAAAAATAAATAAATTATTACACCTAAATCCATAATATAACTTTGGCTATTAGCTCTATATACTAGTCGCCCCGTACGGCTCAGACAACGCCACGCAAGTGGGGAGAAACTAATTTATATTTAATATAATATAATTTCAGATGAATAAGCCAAACAAAGTAAAAAAATAAAAAAGTGTAAAGTCTCACCATCCCGTTTAGAATTGGTTGAGACCGTGAACGTGTTCCACTAATCTATAATAATGTGAGTAAATCAATCTATATAGTATTATTATGTGAACTCAGCTCTACTTAGTGTATAACGGTTGCCTGGCCGATTCGTCTCAATTTAAGTTATACTCAATATTACTGTGGACTTAAATATCGTTGACACGCATCTATAATAATATATTATTAATTATATTGATATATATATACTATATATAGTTTATATTAACCATATTAGTATATATATAATATATGATATTTTAAATATATATATTAAATTATAATATTAATTATAATCTATTATTATACCTTTCATTTATCTTATCTATAGACCTACTTTTTCCCAGATCACTGGAGAGTAAGTGTGCTACAACAGTACATATCGAAAGAAAAGCTCAGTAATAGGGATACATGATATATAGTATGAGGGTACATATATATATATATACTATATAGTGAGTATATATATAATATCTATATATATACTATTTAATAGATATTATATGATATATATATATCGCCTTCACTTTCGAGAATTAAGTGACAAATTAGTTCGTAAAAAGATATAGACCCAGCCTTTACTCGCGCCCGCCTCTGTATCCATTTAAATTACGTGCAAAAACTCAGTCACATGGTAACAGAAAATCCATCCCTAGAGGCTTCATTGGAGAACCATATAGATATTCATATATATATATATGCGACGGTGAGGCCCTCACTATTGGTTATAATATCAGTTCAATGTAAGTACTAGGTATCATTCACCTTGGCCCAGTGGGTACCACCAACTCCATTAGTACCCATACATAAACACCTAGCCTAATATCTTACTTAATACATTAGCACCTTTTATTATCCTAGGTGAGCCTCTGCCAACAACTCCACATTTCTCAATCCTCTATCCTAACATTACGTTCACCAGACTCGCGTGATCTCATTTTTCGTGTCTCGCACTACTATTATTAATTATAATATATACATATATATTACATTTTAATATAATTATACTATAAAAAATTTATATATTATAATATGAATTAATTTATTTATATATAATTAAATGTCAAATTTATTTATTTTATTATTGAGAAGATCTTGCCTCTTACAACAATCAAAAAGTAAGTACAATTGTGGGCTTGATAAATATGCGTCGCATACTCGCGTCACAGATCAAGTATGTTTAGAAATATATAACAATTTGATCGTATATCCGTATAAGAGTATAAAGCACATCCCCTCATCCTACTAACAACCACCTTTATTCATCACTTATACTCTAAGCACTCCATGTGTAATATATGCGAGAGCGCTATTCGGCATTTTATATATAAAAATGTTCCACCCTAACTATGGTATCTCGCCACACGGGACTACGACGGACCTTCACTGTGATGTAATTAACTTACTCAGTCTCAATAGTGGGTTTCATCACCTGGGTCAAGCACATAATCACATCAATAACTATTATATATACCACCTATCTCATATCAAAACCTACTATACCGCCATTCACTCGTTTATGCTCACCTTTCCTTCACTTTCTCACCATATCTGCAACTCATACTATTCCTATCCATTCAGGACCTTCTTTTAATATGACTTAATCCACTTTATTCTTTTCGAGTACCTTCACTACTCAAGTCAGTCGATTCCACAGCACACTCTACTATTTATAATATATCCCGCTTAACCAACCGACTATCAATCCTCATATACTACCCTTAAATATTGAAACACAATTAACCATCTTAATTGGTTTTTGTGACTCACATACTCTCGTTTTATTACTCATTATTACTGACCTTTCTATCACCTATACACACAATCTACCCCTAGGCGTTTCATATCACTCATTTATTTATTAATTCTATCTCAGGACATTAAACGTATACCCTAACTACAGATTGTCCATTTGAACACTTTGTACTCACCTATTAACATCTATACCTCTTTATATTACTCCAGCCTATAATTTCACTACTCATAATCATTAACACCTATGAGATAACATACATGTACCCTACATGCAAAACCTTAGTGATGAACTCCAAGAACTATAAGCCCTTTCAACCATACACACCTATAAGAATTTTAATTGCTACCACCAGCTCAACTTTAATTACCTATATTACACAGTATCGTATATATATATATATATATATATTATACTATATATATATAAACTTATTCCTACTACATGTCTGCATTCCGTTCCTTTATATCATCCAACACATATCCTAATTAATTTATATAAACTTATTTGCATAAATTTAGGTTAATATTTGTGTGTTAAAACACCGCGGACTCTCGCCACTCACTACCCAAACCCTATAATACTCACAATCTATCAATTTTTCAAACCCCTCTACCAAATTCTCTCTAAATCACTTATTTATTAGCTTTCTCTAACCTACAAACAAAACCTAGTGGAATTTATCCTAACATCATTACATAAATACTTTCCCCTGTCACTAATTAACCTACCATCTATCACATATACCAATTTAAAAAGGACCACATACGATAAACAGTATAACACACATTCCCACGCCTTCACTACCGCTATTAAATATTTAAACTCCATCATCTTTTGTCTCGAGAACAATTTATTCCCTCACAAATTATATATGCTGTACACATTTCGAACAGCTTACTACGTATTGTGTTCATAGAAATTGCTTCAATACTGCTCACTCACATTTCCTTTTTGATTCGATTCTACGAAAGCTATCCACCAGCGAGACATCCAGCTCCACATATGAGTGATAGCACTTAAATAAATGCCTATACAAGTTTGAGACGCGCTAAACGAGAGAGATTACTTGTATTTCCTCGTACTCGCACTATTTTGTTGCTTCTCTTTTATAATGTCAATTCTTCATAGTATATGACTATCTCCTCTGAATCTTCGATCGAGAGTTAGGTGTCATTATGTATTTCGTTTGTGTGATCAATAATAATCTATCATCTTCTATTGAGCTTAATGTCATAAATACTCTTAGATGACTCAATTTGTTTACTTATTATTTTATTATTATTATTATTATTATTTATTATTATTTTATTATTAATTGCACTCTCTTATTTAATATTATTAGTTTCTAATTTAATATATTATTTGATCATATACAAAAAATTTCAATATCGCATCTACCTTATTATAAATATTATAAATGTTAAGGCTAAACGCAATGCTAACTGATCATTATTAGAGTGATATAGTTCTCAGTTTGTATACAAGATTGCATATACAATTTATCACACCTCAAAGCTTTTTTTAAGCAATCATCCTTCTTTATTGTCACGCTTAGTGTAAGTTGACTGTTTTGTCTACTCGTCTGATGCTGTTATATACTTATATAGAAGTATAGTATGTATTCACTTCTCATCCCTGGTACGCAAATTCTTCCACAACTTTGTTATGTACTAGTGTAACGTAGGAGCATACATATATAGCTCACTTTGATGGTGAGCTTCCTAGCGATCTCTTCCACAAGCTTACATTTGAATATATCTGCTGTTTCCCTCGCTCCATGGTCTTGGCCAAAGAACTGAATTTTCTTACATTTGTTACAATGTATTGTTTAACTAACACTACTGAATTAATGACTCGTTATGCGAAACGTTGATCGTTAAGGGTCATGTTATGTCTGAGGTTGTGTAAATATGTAAACAAATAGTGAAAGAAATTAAATGATTGATATTATCCTTGACCTTCGGTAAATCACATTTGCATTTATATATTGATGTTTTTATTTTATTTTAGTTACTTTTTTAAAGTTTAAAAGTTACTTTTTCTTTCTTGAGAGAGCATTTCCGAAGGGTGGATGGCTTGAGTAACAAATATTGGGGCTGGGGTCTTGAGGATGACGAATTTTACAACCGTCTTAGCGAAGCTGGTTTCAACATTTATCGACCCTCCAACCTCAGCACTGGGATTAAGGATACTTTTAAGTAAGGATTGTCTTAAACTTATTATTTGCTCCAATTTACTATTCATGCCTCAAATTTTTCCTCATTTTTAGGGCTAGCCCTTTAGACCATATTTCTCTTGATGTAATAAAAATAACAATAGAGTTTAATTTCTTTAGACATCACCATAACCGACGCGTCCGGAAACGAGATATGATTAAGTGTTACAACCAGCAAGATGTCACTCGACGAAGGGACAGGCAGACTGGTTTGTCTACCACAAAGTACAATCTCTTAAACAGAAAAGAAATGACAATAGACGGGTACTCATTCACTATATTAAATATAGAGTTGTTGTGTGACTACGCCGTAACACCTTGGTGTAATTGCACACAAAATGTTGGTAATACAAAAAGTTTGAAAACGAAGCAGAAAAAAATTCCAGACATTATTGTACCAAGGATAAATATTAAGAAACATTTAACATTAGATGGGTAAATTTCAATATATATATATATATATATATATATATATATATATATATGATTATATGTCTATATATATTCTATATGATTAAAATACTTATTATTTTATAATATATATATATGTATATAATGATGTATAGTATGATATATATATATTATTTTAGTATTATATATATACTATAATATATATATTATATATATATATATTAATATATTAGTAATATATAATATATATATATATAATATATATATAACTTATTATATATATTATATACTCATATATTAATATATATACTATCTTAAATTATTATATGTATTATATACTATACTATATTAATTATATATAATATATATAATATTTGCATCAAAGAGTATATATATATATATATATTATATATTATCATTCTCGTGCTCTCCGAATGAATTGAAACCCCTTTTTATTTAGTTTCTTTATTTCTTAAAACCTGGTAAATGGTGTGACTTTGTTATCATGTATCTCTCTGAGCCTGATTTATTTTCCAGCTGTCTTCATTTTCCATTATCTGGGAAACTGCTAACATTTGCATACATTATAATATATATATTTTATATACTTATACTATATATATATATATTAATATATCTTATAATAAGATATATATATTATATTATATAATATTAATATATATATTTATAATATATAACATATCTATAATAAAATATAATATAAGTTAGTATATAGTATATATATACTATATATATATATATATAATATATTAATATCACCCACCTTCTCTCCCCTAAGAACTAAGCTGCGTTCCCTCGAAAGCCCGAGTGCATCCCGTGATTGCAAAATCGACTTCAGGAACGCTTCGAATTGGAAAAAAATTACTTAACCAATCAAGAGAACGAGGAATTTGCAGTACAACTGGAAACGGTCGATTCGGCGCCCGAGTCGGATCAAGCTGACAATATTGGTAACAATACTCTTAATAACTTATAGTATATAATCTTTTACGAAAAAAATACGATATATTAGTATCTCAATAATAAAAATAACTAAAAAAACTTTTGCAAAGCCATTTCCGACACATGTTTTGTAAGAAAATGTTTGTAACCAAATATCTTCGCCAGCCGCCCGTCCTTATCTATTTACCGAATTCTGAGGATATTCAACAACCGGAGCCGCCTGACTGTGACGTTTACGTGACGTAGAAGTGCGTAAACGGCTCGGGAAACGATGCCTATGCGCCTGTGTGCGCCCGGGCTGCAGTCGGGCTTGGGGAAGACGCCACGCTTCTGGTTAAGATGTGTTATACGCATAAGCACCTGAACAGAAAAGATGGATCAATTTTTAGGGGCGTTTTAGTTTGTGAGAAGAAATTTGATAAATGAGAAATGAAACGCATTAGGGAGTGAGTGGTGTGAAGAAGGTAGTAAATGAGAGAATTAACATGAAAGTACGTTAATGATTGGTCATTGGACAAGGATGGATGATAGTACGGTTGGTTTTTAAGCGATGTAATAGTGGTGATGGTATTGGGAATCGACGGCTGGGAGACACGAAAAAGTGTAATTGGACAGTAAAAGAATGCTGGAGGAAGAAAGTGAGTTTGGCAGAGGCGAGAAGAAAAGGTGCATAATATTAAAGTGAATATCGGGTTTTGTAAGGGGGTATGGTTGTGGGCTTGTGGCCCACTCCTGGGCCAAAGGAATGACCCCACACTGACGAGACTGCCATACGTCGGAGGGTCAGTCGCGGTCCGTGGAAGCTCTAAGTGTGGATTTTTCAACTGCGACGACAGTTATAAAGGTATAAATAGTATAAAGGGGACGGTAAGGCTGGCTTTTTTTTCGACTTGTGTCATGTTCTTCTACTAACTTTTTGTTTCCGGTGGTGTATGTTGCACACTTCACCACCACCCCCAGTCCTTGGGAAAGAAGTTAGATGATATATATAAATATTATATATATATATATATATATATTATATATATATATATCATATAATATATAGTATATATATATATATATATTATATATATAAGTAATATACTATATATATATATATATATATATATATCATCACTACGTGTTAGTTAAATTTAACTTACGAGTATTTTTGTTTTTATATTTGAATATTTGATAAAAAACACATGTCTTATAATAATAATAATAATAATAATAATAATAATAATAATAATAATAATAATAATAATTTCTTGTATATTGAGGAAGAATCTTAATGTATGCGTGAAGGTTTTGCTATATATATTTACTTTAATAGATCGTGCAAAATTTTCATTACATATAATAGGGGTCCTACATTTTTTTTTTAACCGTGACATAAAATGGCAAGAGTTATTGAATCACGTTTTTGAAGATACAGTTTTGATCCCTGATGGAGATCAAAGAAAGGAAATTTCCTTCTTCGAATTGTACGTGAGGTGCCAACGTTTATTTTAAAAGTATATAATTTTTTTTTTTGAACAGAAAATTTTTTCAGAAAATATACACTGATTCAAATCTAGATATTTACCATATTTAATTGGTACATATATGCAGTGCTGAACTGGAGATGGTTCGTGTGTAAACCTGTAAGAAAAATTTCAGGAAATTGAACCGGTGCCAGTTAAGCCTTTTGTATATTTAATTAAAACATGGAAACGAATCGTCAGTTAAATTTTATAGCTAAGCAGAGAATCTGTTGTTAAAATTTTGGCAGCTAACCTCTGGATCCATGTGTAAAATTTTAACCAGAGTTATTGTGGAATTCTAATGGTGACCTGTTTGAAGGGTTATGGAAGTTTGTAGGGTATGACATGCTTAACTTGTTTCTTTGTGAATGTCGCTAGTCTTTCATAAAATAAAATTTAAATTTGTTACAAATATACAAATTAAGTTTCTCAATTTCTACTTAAACTTTTTTGTTTTTTAAATTTGTTGTAGGATACCTGTAAAAATTTTGGGTTTTTACAGACATGGTTTTACAAATTATATACTCAATTCATAAGTTCTCTAATAATTTTACTAGTAATGCTCCGTGCTGACGTTTACTTTTCATTCTTCTTTTTCGTTTTAGATTTTTGAATCTCTATAAATTAAAAATGATTGAATGCATGAAAAGTAATTTAAAGACTGGTTTCTGGTTCCACAATTATTATTATTATTATTATTATTATTATTATTATTATTATTATTATTATTATTATTATTATTATTATTATTATTATTATTAAATAGGAGTTTCGAAAGTTTTCCAATTAAATAACTTTTGTATTGTCATTGTTATATATATATATATATATATATATATATATATATATATATATATATATATATATATATATATATATATATATATATATATATATATATATATATATATATATATATATATATATATATATATTTATATATATATATATATATATATATATATATATATTTTTTTTTTTTTGAGTCTGTACAGGACTTACCATGGCTCACAAAAGCGGCTACACTGGATATATATATATATATATATATATATATATATATATATATATATTTATATTTTTTTTATATATATATATATATATATATATATATATATATATATATATATATATATATATATATATATATATATATATATATATATATATATATATATTTTTCTCTTCACCTTTTTCTTTTTCTCCAGATTGGGGGTGTGGTGCACTACAAGGAAAAGCAGTAAGAGAACATGACAAACGTCGAAAGAAAGCCCAGCCTTACTGCCCTCTTTATACCTTTTAGTGAGAGCTCGTCACAGACAGTCATAGACCGCGACGCACCACTATGGTAAATCGTCAATGTAAGGGTTCATCCCCTGGCCCTGGGCTACAACCATGCCCCCATACAAAACCCCGCTATTCTCCTATTATGCACCTTATTCTCGCCTCTGCCAAACTCACATTTCTCTCCTTCAGACATTCGTTCACCGACTCAATCCACTTTCTCTTCGGTCTCCCAGCCGGTTCGGTTCCCAACACACTCTCCACTATACATCCGCTTAACCAACCGACTATCATTCATCCTTTCCACATGACCAAACCATCTCAACATACTTTCATTTATTCTATTCTCTCATTTACCCCTTTCTTCACACCACACAACTCTCTAATACGTTCATTCCTCATTTTATTAATTCTTTTCACACCTAGCATGCCCCTAAGATTGTCCATCTGAACACATTGTACTTTAGATCTATACTTCTTATTCCAGACCATAGTCTCACTACTATACAATAACAGGTAACAACATACCCTCATGTAAGAACCCTAGCGCACTCCAAGACTTAGTCCCTTTACATTACCACCAACTAATTGCACCAGCAACCTTCCTGCCATTCACAACTTTCCTACTACACTCTGCATCATCCGTTCCCTTCTCATCCAACACATACCCTAAATATTTAAACTCAGACACTTGCTCCAGCTGCTCATCATCAAACATAACTTCACACTGAGGACTGTCCTCACTCACAACCATAACCTTACTCTTATCTACGTTTACTTTCAAACCCCTCCTTTTACATACCCTGCCAAATCTCTCCACCAATCCCTCTCAAACTCTCTTCAGATTCTCGCCACACAGAACCAAATCATCCGCATACAATAGGGTAGGGCACCCTCCACTCCTCTCCATTCTCCATCATTCTAACACCATTTCCTGCCATCCCTACCTCGAATTCTTTCATAACCCCATCCATATACACATTGAAGCGATTAGGAATATAATTTATCATTTATCTTCTACCATGTTATATATATATATATATATATATATATATATATATATATATATATATATATATATATATATATATATATATATATATATATATATATATATATATATATATATATATATGGCAGTTATATATATATATATATATATCTCTCCGTATATATATATATATATATATATATATATATATATATTGAACGTCCTCGTGGTACAGGGTAGGTTAACTCGCCGAATCATACGAGAGGACGCTGGTTCAATCCTCCACGTAGCAGTTGGAGTTTTATCTACCTGGGGCGAGAATTAAAATTCGACTGCGAACATTGGTGACGCTGATTTGGGATAGCCGGCCTTAAAGTTCGATTTCCTGTAGTCCCCTGTGTTACCCTCTGAAAAGGGTAGCACGTTAAAAGGTAGTATATATATATATATATATATATATATATATATATATATATATATATATATATATATATATATATATATATATATATATATATATATATATATATATATATATGGCAAATTTGTAGAAACTGTACTGTGACGAGTGAGGATATAGTCAACCACCTCACAAGGATAGCGTAAAAACCAGAACCTCCTAAGTTTCCTGATCACAAACTGGTATAATAATGAAAATTAATTTAGGTTAAGTTAGGTTAGGTTAGGTTAGGTTAGGCTTGGTAGTCACATTTCGGTTTCTACAAATTCTAGTTTCCTATATATATATATATATATATAGATTCACACATATATATTTAGATAGAAAAAATATATAGTATATATATATATATATATATATATATATATATATATATATATATATATATATATATATATATATATATATATATATATATATATATATAAAGAGAACACATAAAAAAAAAGAAAATGAAGAAAAAGAAAATAAAGAAAATAAAGAAAATAAAGAAAGTAAAGAAAATAAAGAATAAATAATATATATTTATTTTAAATAAATTTTTATATATATATATATATATATATATATATATATATATATATATATATATATATATATATATATATATATATATATATTTTTATTATTATATATATATATATTATTATATATATTTATTATTATATATATATATATTAATATATATATATATATATATATATATATATATATATATATATATATATATATATATATATATATATATATATTATTATATATATATATATATATATATATATATATATATGAGGGAGAGTACACGCATACTCGAACGATGAAATTACCTCCCATTTTTAATGGTGCGCCTTTCTCTTTTGCATTCATATTCTTCACACACTCATCCTCCAGGCAACATATTACTAACCACCATTTATCCACATATCATATACACATGATTAAAGTACACACCCCACTTCTAGATAACACCTTACAGACATCCCTACTACTCATATCCCTGTGTGGGGGAGAAAGAATTTCCACATCGTATGTCCTGTGTGTCGTAGAAGTCGACTAAGGGGCGGTGGTAGTTGGGTTGGCTGCCCACTACCACCTATCTCTTGCTAGGAATGCTGATGCATGCCTCGGAGAAGGTCGTGATCGCCGTAAACGACCAACTTTCGGCGAAATTGTATGAATCGTATGGGTACATGGAATGTCAGAGGAATAAATGTTGAGGAGAAGAGGAGAGAGGTGATGGATGTATTTAGAAAGGGCAAATTTGATTTGCTCGCTGTGACTGAAACAAAGATGAAAGGAAAAGGTGAAAATGAGTGGTGTGGTGTGAAATGTGTGTGTGCTGGTGTGGAAATGAATGAGAGAGGGAGAGAAGGAGTTGCAATTTTGATGAGTGACCTGTGGTACAAAGCTATGGTAGACTTTGTGTGTGTGAGTCCTAGAATTCTAATGGTTAAATTTAAGTTTGAAAAGGTCAAGGTATGTGTGGTTGTGACGTATGGTCCATCTGAGGGAAACGTTGAAGAGAGTACGATTTTTTGGGGATAATCTGAATGATGTTCTGGATGGGGTGAGTAGGAGTCAGATTGATAGTGTTTGGGGACCTGAATGGTTGGATAGGGGACAAAAGGGATGGTATAACAGGTGGTTTGGTGGGGGAGAAAATGAGAATGAAGGAAGGTGTTTCTGTGAGGAGAGAGGTATGTGTGTAAGTAATACTTTCTTTAAACACAAGAGTATCCATAAGTATACTAGAGTTGTGTAGGTAGAGATGGTATCGAAGTGAAAAGTATGATTGATTTTGTGTTGGTGAAGAAGGAGATGTTGAAGTATGTGTTGGATGTTAAATCAGTGAGGGTTTAGGAATGGGATTATCGGATCATTATGTTGTTCTATGTAAAATTAAGTTAGTGGGGGCTTGGATGGAGAGGAAGGTGATACGAAAGGGAAGTAGGTAAAATTAAGAGTGAGAAGTTAAGTGAACAAGGTAATAAGGGATAAGTATGTAAGAGCGCTTACAAGTAAATCAGTTGAATGTAACAAATTGATACTGAACAAATCTGGGGGCAAATGAAGGAAGCAATTGTTAGTAGTGCAAAGGAAGTGTGTGGATGTAAAGTAGGAAGTAAGAATGTTAACAGCGAATGGTGGAATGAAGAGGGGATAAAGCGGTTAAAGGTAAAAAGAAGCGTGGTTGAATGTACTAAAACAAATAATCAGTTTCAAAAGAAAGATGCTTGGAATTATATAAGGAGGAAAAAAGAAATACTAAAAGGTGTATACGTAGGAGAAAACAAGAGGTAAATGAACAGTTTGGAAGGAGGATGAATGAGGACATACAAGGAATAGGAAGCTCTTCTGGAAGAAGGAAAGGTTAAGAATGAGAATAAGGGAATCTGCTTAGAATAATGAATAGGATGGTGCTTTCGTAAGATGAAATGGATGAGGGGAGTGTGGGAAAGAACACTTCGAAAATCTGCACAATATTAACAGTAATGAAGAGGTGTTAGTGAATGTGTGTGGTTTTGATGGTGCAAGAAGGAATAGGTATTTTGGGGATGAGGTTATTAGTAAGGAGGAGGTAATGGGTAGGGTGGGAAAGTTGAAGAATGGTAAATCTGCAGGTATAGATGAAATTACTAGTGAAATGATCAAGAGCGGAGGCGAGATGGTGACTGATTGGATTTGGAAGTTGTGTAATAAAGCGTTTATGGAGGGTATAGTTCCAAGGGATTGGAGGAGAGCGGTAATAGTACCCTTGTATAAGGGTAAGGGAGAAAGGGGGAACTGTAGAAATTATAGGGGAATAAGTTTATTGAGTGTTGTAGGGAAGGTATATGCTGGTATTTTGGTCGAAAGAGTGCGTCGAGTGACTGAGGGACTGATTCGTGAAGAACAAGGTGCGTTTAGGAGTGGTAGAGGATGTGTGGATCAAATCTTTACATTGAACAAATGATTGAGAAAATGAGGGAGAAGAAGAATAAATTATATTTAGGTTTTATGGATTTACAACAGGCGTATGATAGAGTTAATAGGGAAGCTTTATGGCAGGTATTAGTGATATATGGTGTTGGTGGTAGGCTTCTGAATGGAATCAAAAGTATGTATGACGATAGTGAAGCGTGTGTAAGAATAAATGGTGTCAATGGTGATTGGTTTAGGATTTATAGCGGAGTGAGACAGGGTTGTGTTATGTCTCCTTGGTTATTCAATTTGTATATGGATGGGGTTATGAAAGAATTCGAGGTGGGGATGGCAGGAAATGGTGTTAGAATGATGAGAATGGAAGAAGAATGGAGGGTGCCATACCTATTGTATGCGCGGTTGATTTGGTTCTGTGTGGCGCGAGTCTGGAAGAGAGTTTGAGATATTATATATATATATAGCAGGTATGTAAAAGGAGGGGTTTGAAAGTAAACGTAGATAAGAGTAAGGTTATGGTTGTGAGTGAGGACAGTCCTCAGTGTGAAGTTATGTTAGATGATGAGCAGCTGGAGCAAGTGTCTGAGTTTAAATATTTAGGGTATGTGTTGGATGAGAAGGGAACGGATGATGCAGAGTGTAGTAGGAAAGTTGTGAATGGCAGGAAGGTGGCTGGTGCAATTAAATCGTTGGTGAATGTAAAGGGAATAAGTCTTGAGTGCGCTAGAGTCTTACATGAGGGTATGTTGTTACCTGTGTTATTGTATGGTAGTGAGACTATGGTCTGGAATAAGAAGTATAGATCTAAAGTTCAATGTGTTCAGATGGACAATCTTAGGGGCATGCTAGGTGTGAAAAGAATTAATAAAGTGAGGAATGAACGTATTAGAGAGTTGTGTGGTGTGAAGAAAGGGGTAAATGAGAGAATAAATGAAAGTATGTTGAGATGGTTTGGTCATGTGGAAAGGATGAATAAAAGTCGGTTGGTTAAGCGGATGTATAGTGAGTGTGTGTTGGGAACCGACCGGCTGGGAGACCGAAGAGAAAGTGGATTGAGTCGGTGAACGAATGTCTGAAGGAGAGAAATGTGAGTTTGGCAGAGGCGAGAATAAAGGTGCATGATAGGAGAGAATGGCGGGGTTGTGGCCCACCTGGGCCAGGGGATGAACCCTTACATTGACGATTTACCATAGTGAGGGTCCGTCGCGGTCCTATGATGCTCTAGGGTGGATTTTCTGTCTGTGACGAGCTCTCACTAATTAATGGTACAGAGGGGGCGGTAAGGCTGGGCTTTCTTTTCGACGTTTGTCATGTTCTCCTACTGCTTTTCTTTTCCGATGCTTGTACAGCACCTTACCCCCAATCTTGGGGCAAAGAGGAAGGTGAAGAAAGAAAGAAAGAATATATATATATACATATATATATTATATTATATTAGATTATATATTTAACGTTTGCTTTATATATATATATATAGTTATATATATTTATATATATTTATATATTATAGATAAAAAAAATATATATATATATATATATATATATATATATATATATATATATATATATATATATATATATATATATATATATATATATATATATATATATATATATATATATATATATAAATAGAAAGTCACGAAGAAAATAAAAGCCTGTTTTAGTCTTCCCAATAGGCCTATGTAAGTTTGTATAATTTTTTTAGTATTAGTTGCTTCGAATAATAATAATAATAATAATGCTTAAATATATCTCGGTTAACTAGTCAGACAATTGTTGAATGGCACTTATTTCAATTGTTAATTTTATTTATATATTATTATTTTATCCTGTACTAACCCCTTTTACTAACTTTATTGACTTATTACTGTTAAGTGTTATTATTTTATTTGTTGAACGTATAAGAGAATTGAATTTTAAAATCTAGTATTTAAGTTTTGCTCCATAATTTTTATTGTTTTAAAGTACATGGTGTAATCATTTCCTTCCAGTGGAAGTTATGCTTTTTTGGCTAATGAAGATGCTGGTCATCTCAATTATTATTATTAAAGAGGCTGGGCCTTATGCATAAGAAATATATTTATTAAGAATGTGATTTTTATGTGTTCTTCAAATTCCGTTTTTTACTGTTCTTGTGACACTTTATGGGTGTTTGGATTTTTTTACCCCCATTATTCGGAAATTTTCTTTCTAGATGTTTAGAGATTTTTAACCTATTTTTGCTGCTCCCCAAAATCAACATGAAGGTCGACTTTGCGACCAATGGGGTCAATCTTGAAATTTAAAATGCTAAAGTAATAATAATACAAATAATTGCAGTAAAGTATTAATTTATTATACAGTTTAACAAAATTTTTAATTGTCAGAAAAAAAAAATCTTTAAAAATGAACTTTTTTTTTTGAGAAGCCACAATGACCCATCACGGAAGCACCGACGACCCAGTTTGAATCGCAACATATAGGTTATGAATCCCAGGTGTAGGTAGTTCCTTCAATTTAGAATCATATGAATTATTGGGCTTTGGGATATTAATTAGTACTGGAGTATACTGATAATGGCCCATTCCATCTTCGAAACTCATATGGCTATCATGAGTTGTAGTTTTCGTTATTTATATAATTAGCCAAAGAAATAATAATATTTTTTTAGTTAAGGTGTTATTAGCGTCAGGTATAAAGATAATATATGAAATTATAAAATGTAATATATATTTTTAAGTATTTACCATTCCATTTAGTAATTAGAAGCAGCAATTTCAGTTACAAATCGTATATTTTCATAATTTTTTGAGGGGTAGTGTCAAAGTGCTAGTCATAATTTATTTAATTAGTTTGGCGAGCTTTGGAGATTGTTAGGAAGGAAGGTAGCAGCACTTTCTTGTATCTCGGAGGTCTGAAGGATTGTTTGGTGAGTTACCAGCTCTCAACAATAAAATCTTTTATTTTAATATAAATGGACCTAGCTATAAAAAAAAAAAAGGAACCAAACATGTCACATGAACATATGAAATTGTGGGTTGGTTCAAACAATTTAGTTGCTGTGGTTTTTTTTTTTTTTTTTGCATAACTGGTTCCAATTATTATCGATTTTTAGTTTGATAATTTGTTCATTTATTACTAATTAAAATATTTTTCAATTGTGGTTAATCTACTTAAATTTGCGGAACATTGAGTGAAACAAAAAAAAAGGGGTTAATTGGAAGTTTTATTCATAAATTTTAATGTTTTTTAAAATGTGTAAAAGAAAGTAAAAAGGGACTAGCTTAAATTTAAATGATCAATCACTTTAGTACAGTCTATTTTCTTTAATTTTCCTTTACTTTATTTTTATAATGTAAAAAGATCTGCCATCTTGGATGGTTATGCAAAATTAAAGTAAAATATGTGTGCTTAATGAAAATTTTATCATCGTTATAATTTTTTTTTTTATTTAGACTAAAGGTATAAAAGTTGTCCGTTAAAAAGTTATATTTTCGATAAAGTGTAAAAAATTGTTATTATAACATTTGTTTTTCGATTCAATATTTTCTAACAATGATCCGCGTACGGTAATATTCAGAACTCTACTTATATTTTTTAAACAACAGTTTCTGTGATCTGGTGATAATTTATTAATTACGTTGTATAGAAAAGTTTTGTTTTTAAGTACAAAGAATATTCAAGCCCAAATTTAGCTATTACTATTTTTTTGCGAATTTATCAGTTATTCAGTTTTAATAAAACTTTTTCATTAATTGATTTTTCTTTCGACCTTTAACATTATTTTAATATAGTCAATTCCTTAAGCGAATTGGCTTGTAAGAATGTGTAAAACTATTATGAGCTCACTTTCATATCATAGACAATGTAAGGTGAGGATATTCTATTTCACACAGTTTTCAACCCCAGTAGGAATGTTTGTAGTTTTGTTAACTGGACTCTGGGAGTTTGTACCAAAACACCCTAACTCTTACATAAAGAAGCATTTCGCCACAACTAGTGTGAATCATCATCAGGGTACATTTTAAAATGGAAGAACTATAGCTAGAAACTTTACACTGCTATAATTGTTATATAGAGTCCAGGACTTCGGCTTGAGGACTTGGAGAAATTCAGAAGGGCCCAGCAATATCATTGGCCTACGGCAGTGGACTGAATGGCACTCACCAATTTCGGGTTTAACACTGCGATGCTTTTCTACACTACAATTACATGACCAACTCTCTCACCAGTGATCCTCGATTCCCTAACTGATCTGAGTAGTGTAGTCAGACGATGGGGAAAAGCTTTGCCTTATTGTATGGGGAAAAAACTGGTGAGGCGAAGCGAATTTCGCATTGTCGTCTTTTTCATTTACCGTTAATGCCGATTTAGGATGGTATCCATCAGAGTGATCGATTTTTTTTACCATCATGCATTCTTAAAACTTTGCTTTGCAAGATGAGTACCATAAAGTTTCTAGGGTGAAGAGACTACAAGGCTTATAGGGTATTATGGAAGTAAGTGGTATAGGACTAGCCCATCTAAAAACTGGATTCTATAGGCAGGGCCATTAATATTACCGTCACCTCTTTTAAATATGGGAGTGATAAGAAAGAGCCTAGACCCAGGGTTTGGACTCTTGATAAGGGATGAAATCTGTAAAAGGAGAAAATATAAAAAAAAGTGTTATTTAAATGTGAGTGCAGCTATGAATGTAATTATAAAAACAATTAAATACATTTGCTTAAGTACGAAAGTAAGTCTTGGTGCCGAAAGGTGACGGGGGACGGAGCTCGGATGAGCGCGTCAACTTCTCTCTCGAAAACAAAAATCAAACCAAAAAAGGTTTGAGAGCTACTAAGACCCAAGCTCGACTTCCACCAGATGAGTCTTCGACCATTCCCGATTCATCAGAACACCAATCAAACAGCAAAAAGCATGACCCCTAGAATCGTAGAGGTGCGTTAAGAATGTCATACGGTGGAAGAAAAGTTTGAAATATTTTGGTGTGTGTTACATACAGCAGACACAGTACTTTCCCAAATAAGACACAAGTAAAAGAGCAAGAGCTATGTTCGAGACAAAGATGCGTAATAGAGAAAGAAAAACTGGAAAAGATACCAGATGCGAGGTTCTTAAGTATAGCTACCAATGTAAGAAATGGTTAAACTGCTATAACAGAAGAGCGAAGAGCACAAGTTGAGGAAGAAGTAGAAGAGTACATTAGACTAATATACACGACAGATGATCATATAAACCCATCTGATGAAAAATGGATCTGGACCTCAGAAATAAATAAATATCTAATCATTCTAATAGAATGTTCCTATATAGGAGAACTTATCCCAGAAGAGAAAGTAAAAACGGAATTCTGGAAATATATAGTTGAAGAGAAAGTAATTAGTACCAACGATTATATTTATATGGAATATAGATTCAAACAAAAATATAATCGGATACAGAAAAAAAAAATAGTCAAAACTAATGTCATCCTAAACTATAATAAAGAGAGAAACGAAGAAAGAAAAAGAAAGCCACACTCCCAGCAAACGAAGAACTAAAAAACATAAAAGAACAAGCAAGGGAAATAATGAGAAAAGATCTACAACTGACATCAGAAACCATTCAGAAAATACAAGAGAATTAAGGAACACACTTTTCTCCTACCCTCTGGCTGCTACTCATAATACCTTTTTGCACTCTTATGCGTCCATACTCCATCCTCCTCACATGTTCCGATCATCTCAACTACCCCCTCCCCACCAGTTCCAATATACTCTCCACTCCCCACTCCCCCCTCGCGTCGTCATTCCTCCTCCCGTCCAATCTTGTCACCCCCAATATCAATCTTAAAACTCAATTCGCATGCCTGTACTTTACTTTTAGCTTTTGTATTAAGTGTCCATGCCTTGTATCCATATGTTAATATCGGGCTTCATAATGTTGGTATATATTATTGTCTTAACTTTCCTCGGTATATTACGATCCTTGAGCAAAGGGAACAATGACGCAAATTTTACATTAAACTTTCCAATTTTGTGGTTCAGCTCTTGGAACATATCATTCTTACTCCACTATACACTACCAAATATTCAAACTGTTCCGTCTGATTCAATACTTCCCCTCCAATTCTATATTCAACTCCTTCCTCTCCCTACTCATCATCATAACCTCCGTCTTTCCCTTATTGATTTTCATTCCCTTCTCCATCAGCACCTCGTTCCATACCACTATGAACCTCTGCTGTGTGTGGACAGTTGTTGCAACGTGAAAATACAGATGGATGATAGTTAGGTGGTTTGGAATAACAACAGGTGTAAAACAGGGAAGCGTACTTAACCCCAATTTTGTTCATAATCATCATGTTTATGGACTATTGTGACGAGGTGGTACAGGATAGGGTGGATGGAAAGATCTTTGGATATGCGGATGACCTGGCGTTGATCTCGGAGTCAATTGTTATTGTTATACTTGGTCTTTTATTGCGGAGAGAAAGTGTGTGGTTTATTTTTGATGAAAGTAGCTCTTCAAGATAATGTGTTATTAAACCAAGGTGAACACCACCACCATCTGTCGGATTCCCGCCCTGACCCCACCTCGATCACTCTTAGACCAGGTCTTTCAGCTATAATTCCCACCGATTGACCTGGAAGGCCTCTGCCTACTCCCAGTGATTCGTTGCTTGGCACGGCCTCGACATTCCAGGCCCCCAAACATTTGGGGGCAACTCCGAAAAGGTACCCCTCGTCCTAGTCGTTCTCATTTGTTTACTCCACATGCTGCTCACCCCCCCTCCGTGAACACACACACACACACACACACACATATATATATATAATATAATATATATCATATATATTATATATATAATAATATATATATATATATATATACTATATATATATATATATTGCGGGAGAGCACCATATATATATATATATATATATATATATAAAAGACGCCGACTGCGGTCGAGAGCGGACACATTGAAAAGAGTGGAAAAAGAAAAGTAGATCCAGAAGAAAGGAATTAGAGAAAAGAACCAAGAACCACAAGAGCTGGCAAAAAGGGATTGGAAGTAAGTGCTGGGGAAGGAGATTGGTTTCTTGAGAGAACATTTGATTCAAGTTATAAAAATACTTATTTCATCGACATCTATTACAAATTCACAAATTTTATAAAATTTAAACAATTAAAATCTACTTTAATTACCGGAGGAGCAACAAAAATTAATTATTGATTCTTTTTTTTATATATATATATATATAAAGTTCAGTAAAATAAATGGACCACATTAATTCTTGGATTTAGCTATTTATAATAAGAAGAATGGACATTCGGCGGAGTTGGCTCGTATACACCAAGAAGGAATGAATCAAGCACCAAAATAGCGTCCGGTAGCTCAGCGGTAGAGCACTCGCCCAACTAAGCGAGAAACCCAGGTTCGTTACTGGTCTGGTCGTGTGAGTGTAGCATTCTTTTCTTGGCTGCTTCTTACTCAGACTTAAAAATTGAGCACACCCCCTCCTAGATTAGGGCTCTGCTCGTGAGTGGTGGTATTAACTGAATAATTATATATATATATATATAATATATTATATATATATATATATATATATAGATATATATCTATAATATATAATATATAATATATAAAACCCAAACTCTCAACTCTCACAAACAGCAACAAAACAACACGCAAACCTCCTCGCTACACATTTTGCAAAACAAAGTCTCAAACCTACCCACCCACAAAACAGGAATATAATCAAATCCCTTAAAAAGATAAAAAGTAATCACGACCAAACAATAGAAATAACACCAAATGACTTAATTGAACACCATAAAAACTCTTAAAAACTCACCAGCAACCGGACCGACAACATCTCAAATATTACACCTTAAATCACTTAGGTAACATCAACTAACCCATTTAGTAACATATTACAACTAATTCCATTAAATAAAAAATTTTTTCCCTACAACTGGACAAGAGCAATCATCATCCCAAAACTAAAACCTGGAAAAGACCCCTCAAACCCCTCCTTCTATCGTCCAATCTCACTGCTATCCACTCTATGTAAACTCCTAGAAAAGCTCATACTAAACATAATAAACCCACACTTCTCCAAACAAACATTCCAACACGGATTCCAGGAAAACCACTAAACCACAACTGCTATCACAAACCATTCAACCAATATAACATAGCTAAGTCTCAACGAACTCCTAGAAAAGCTCATACTTGTAGCAATCGACATAAACAAAGCCTTTGGTAGATACAGTCCCAAGACAATCTAAATCCACAAAATAATACAATCAAACATCCCCGCTAATTTAAAGTAATGGTTACCAACTTCTATCAGGGAGAACAGCCCAAATACTGATAAGCAACAAGAAATCAGATACAGTATACTATAAAATAATGGCGTCCCTCAAAGGAGAAGTCTATCCCTACCGTTATTTAAACTTATCACAGCGAAACCTACCAAAACCACAAACCACTCCACATCACAAATATAACAATCTATGCAGATTACATCACCATAACCACCACACAACAATTCTTCTGACTCAACAATACATCATCTAAATTCAAACTTGGCTAATTGACAACAGAATGTCTGCATCACCTAACAAATCTATCACACTAATCACAACAGACCGCCAACTTGGCACTACAAACCCCCAAATCTTTTTAAACAATATACTATCCCATATAATCAAAACACCCAAATTTGGGGAGCCAAGCAGCCAACCTTCATAACACATTCGAAAAACATAACAACATCAGAAATAAGAAACTATATAAATTACTAAGAACCAAAGCTGGCGCGGACATTAACAACGATAAACAAATATCCAAACACAAACAACAACATAAACACAAACACAAACATAAACAAACAACACATCCGTCCAAAAGTAAATTACGCGTCGCCATTATGGCACCCACAATTAGCCAAGTGAAACATGAGAAAACTTCAATACCACCCAAACATGCAAACTCCAGAATTTATAACAGGTTGCCGGGAACTATACAAAACACTCACATG
>JABUQX010005560.1:47500-60227 GCA_015478945.1 Trachelipus rathkii | reverse complement strand
TTCATAAATAATATAATCTATACTTCCTTATATATCTAAATCATATATATAGATATTACTGTATTAATTATATGGTGATTCATACTTATAAACAAAAGTTTCTCTATAGTACATATCTACTAGCTGTAAATTCATATCAAAATCTCTATCTGCAACCACAACTGTAGAAAACACCGACACCACCAACAACATCGCCACATTTAATAAAATTTAAAAACAGTCTCTGAAAAAATAGAAGGAACAACTGGCGCACTTTCCTTTTCACAATAATAATAATCTGTGCGTAGCTTTTCTCATAATGTCTGATTTATGAGGATTCTCTAATCATGATTATTTCACACTAGAGATTCCTAAAAAGTTTTTAGAGTTTAAATACCCTGTCCTTTCCCAGGAATACCTTCAATTTACAAAACCCTCCCTAATTTGATCGCTTTGTACTCAGGGGACGTTAAAAATTACAAATGTATCAGTCATTGACAACTTGAAGATAATGGCTGCCATCGCTAACCAGACGACGTGGCCAAATTGCGCCAGTAGAACAATAAGGTTCGCACACAAAGTTATTTATTTCTTTTCATTTATAAAAGGGGAACCGGCTTACTAATTTAACAGCATAAAAATAAAAATAACCAGACCCGGCCTCTCACCAATTTTCTAGCGTTCTTTCCGCGAAAATCGTGCCGGCGCTAGCGTACCAGAAGTAACTTCTAAGGCGCGCCCCAACTACTGGCGGAGCACCGCACCTGCTTTTTACTGTCAACTAGCAGCGATATGGACTGAATCTTAAGTATTTACAGAATGTTGCAACCAAAATAGTCACCAGGTAGTGTACCTCGCCAACTGCATATCTTTTACGCCGCTCCCCGTCAGCCCGTTTTCAGCGACAGAAGAGGAGGAAAAGGGAAGAACCTTTTTTTCAACATTTCAGCAAGTTTTAGGCAATCGTTTGCTGCCTCCTCCTTCATATCCCAGAGGGTTTAGATCACCACTCACATTCGACGTCAAAGGGGTGCAAATCTAAGATTTTTGTGCCACTATTTATAAAACTATACATTTCTACTCAACTAAATTATAACTGCTCCAACTCATTATGAAGTCTACCTAAATTGCTTATTATCCTCACACTGTTGCCCTCA
The DNA here is from genome assembly GCA_015478945.1 of Trachelipus rathkii. Lineage (NCBI taxonomy): Eukaryota > Metazoa > Arthropoda > Malacostraca > Isopoda > Trachelipodidae > Trachelipus > Trachelipus rathkii. The sequence goes on along the minus strand of JABUQX010005560.1, from coordinate 59,091 downwards.
TGTTCCTGCAGTTAGTGGACGCGGATTCGGTACCCCCCAAAAAACTCACTGTGAGCCGACGAAAACAACCACCTGACCACATTACCTGCCTTGATTTTTTGAACCGTGATCTTTCTTTTGGCCTTGACCTCTTTTTCGACCCCCACTTTGTTTGGCAACCCTAACTTTTTTTGGAACCCTAATTTATATCTTTGCAAACACCTAATTTTTTGGCAATCCTCTAATTTTTGGCACCCTTCGAAAGGAAGGTTTGCGCCACGGTGCGCAGCAACCGTGGTAAGCTTGTGTCACCCTATATTTTATTCGACCACCTTTTTGGCTCTTCCATGGTGTCAATTTTGGCCAGCCCTAATTTTACTGGCCAACCACCTAATTTCTTTGGCACCCTAATTTTTCGTGTCACCTTTGGTCTTCAATGGGTCAATTTGGCCCACGCCAATTTTTTGCGCGAACCCTAATTTTTTTGGCAAACCTAAATATTTACTCCGGGTCCTACCCTCTTGTCTTCCAGGATGACACACTTTTATGAGAAACCCGAAATTTATTCAGGCTCAAACACTGTTGTATTTCTTACGGTTGACAATATTTACCACACACCAACACACACAACCCACCACACACAAACCACACATCACACAACCCCACAACGCATGGCAATACCGTACTTCTAAACCCAGTATCTATATATAGTATATATTAATTATATTAATATATATATTATATATATATATTTTTATACTTATTTATACAATATATGTAAATATGTACTATATATATACATTAATATTTATATATTTAAATATACTATAAATACTATATACTATATATTCTATATCATTATATAATATCTATCTATACAGATTTACCTTACACACAGTTTACTAGATCCAACTCAAAATATTATACACACAGATTTACTCTACAATTCACACAGATTACATTACAACGATTCATACACACACACACAATACGAACACACACAACCACATCCATAGCCACTAACTATGAATTCTGACACTTATTCGTACTTTAATACACCCACACTTCCCTATGACATTATCAACAAGTTTACACTCTACCATGTAAACTTGCATTTTCCATCAGACACGTTACATTATACCATAAGACTTTACACATATTGACACTTGTGCACACCTCTATGTACTTATGCAAATACACTATGAAAAAAATTATACCACACTACACTGACACTTTCACACATTCACTATGACACTTATTACACACTTTACAAACCGATGACCTTATCACATTTACCCCATGATTACACTACCATCTAAGACATTGTAACACACCACAACAATCACATACATAACCATCACTAGAAACCACTTAATCATAGCCTAATCCACAATCATCGAATAGACGACAACTATATGATGGTTTACTTTGCATGGCCATTTGTGATGCAAATCTTTGAGAGGTTTGAGCATTAATTGCAATGTTAATCTGTGCTGACCATCTTTCTGTCGGTCATTCTTTTATGACTCAGATTTATTGGGTTCCGTACATTCTCGATTTTTGATGGTTCAACTTTGAGAGTTCCCAATCACCGTAAGGCTTTATATTAGTCTGGAGTTGTTCTTAGATGTTCTATGAGTTATTAGATGAGTTGCAGGGAATGTGCAAGTTAGATGCAATGAGTGCAATGAGTGCCAGTGAGATGTCCCATAGTGCAATGAGTGCCACAATAGTGCAATGAGTCCGACTTTTTTTAAGCTTTTCTTAGCTCCCTAGCCTAGAACTAGCACCTAATATGTGGTGTTTCTTACCTAGGTTATACATGTAGAGGAATCGATTGGTGTATTACAAGTTGCTAGGATGCTTCTACTATGTTTTTCTTTTTTCTAATTATAATAGAATAAGTATACTTATACACACATTCACGATGACACTTATACACACATACACTGTGTCACTCACAAATACACTATGACACTTTATACACACATTCACTATGACACATATACACACTTGACAGTCACCCTAGGACACTTGCACTCACAATAGACAACTATACACTCACCAAATAGACATTAACTAACCCATAGACACATTACCACTTACCCATGACGACACTCTGCCATTGCGGTGATTATTATAAGTATGCTAGGAATGTTTTCTACTATGGAGATTAAGCAGTTTTACTAACCTTTTCTAGCACTTTTCTACCCCCCCCCATCGATAGACACCAGACGCTAATATTGATGTCCATCCCTTCAGTCTACGGGCCCACACGGGTAATCATGCGTCCTTCCCGCCAAAGGATCGGCACACCGACCCGCAGGTGGAAACCACGTTTCCGCGCCGCGAGCGCCGCAGCCGTGCATGTTCCGGGCGTACACCGCGGTGCGCGCCGCAGGCGCAAGCTTCCCGGCGCGAATGAAAAATATTATTACTACGAGTCATTCTTTTTAATTTCATTACTTAAACAAAAATATTAAAAACATTTCGCGAACCTAAAACTGTAACTCATCTCTACAGGAGCATTTATATTTTCTTACTTAATACTTTTTAATTTTTAAATTTTTAACATTGGATTATAGAGAAAATAACCATCAATTACTTAAAATTTAAAACCATTTTATTTTACTACAATTGTTCGAACTTTTATTATATTTTATAACATTACATACCTTAAAGATGTAAATCAGTAAATTGAGCGTGTTTAAGTAACCTAAGGGATTAGTATGCTTTTTGGTTTTTACGCGTTCTATGCTTTAACTCATACTGTTTACTGCTTTAAATCACAATATTTATTAAAATTAATACTTCCTAAAGCGATAAATTAGTAAATCATAGAGGTGTTACTAGAACAGTGGTTAGTATGTTTATGTTTTACTGCCTTTGACTGTTTTAATCATGTTTTCATTGCTTTAAACTCATTATGTTATTACTGATCTTAACTCACTATTTATTAACATTTACATACCGCTTAAATCAGTAAATCAGTAAATCAATAGACGGGGAACCTAGCAGCAAGGGGATTAGTATGCTTTTGTCTTATGCTCTTACTGCTTTAATATGTTTTTAATGTTTTTAAAATCCATTATGTGTTTACTGCCTGATTTATCTCTCCTCCTTTAAACCTCATATATTATTAACATTATGTTTTGTATTTTGTTTTAATACTTCTTTCCTACTTTATTTTTTATTCTATTTTTTTGATTTTATTATTATTTTTATTATTTTTATTCTTTATCTTTTATTCTTACTTAGTAGTTATTTCTTCAATCCATATTGTATTATTATTTTAGGAACACACACACCACAACCACACACACTAACATACCACAACACACCACACATGCACTTAACACTATAAAAGTATAATTATTAACATTTTTATTTTTATTTTTATTATCCTATACTTAGTGTTATTTACTTATGCCTATTGTTATTTTATTTAGACACACATACCCACACACACAAAACCACACACACAAAACACGCACACACCACAACAGCGACCACCTCAATTCAACATAACGTTATTCATTTATTAAAAAAATTTTATGTTTTAATGAATTTTGAAATTTTTAAAATCCATACTCTATTAAACTAAAATTATTTTTCAAAGTTTCTTAAATTATTCCTATAATAAATCAATCATATCTTTGAACAATTAATTTAATTATTAATGTTAATAATTTTTATAAATTTTATATAATTTCAGGTAAAATCAGTAATTCAAGCCCTAGCAACCCTTACACAAAGCTATGCACGCGTTTTGTTCATTGACTTACTGCTACATATCTTTCAGCATGTAATAGTAATAAAATGCAAAAATAATGTATTCTTCTGGCTAACATAACATGTATTTTATAAAAATCATTCTAGGTTTTTATTTAAATAAAATTATTCACTTACAATTTATATTATAATCGCTCGATGTTAATAAAAAATACTTTCAAAACTTTAAGCTCATGCTGATTTGAATGGATTGTAATTAGTATGATCAAGGTACAATCATCACGACGCGAAAACACAACAACCCGCACTCCTTACAGATACGAACTGACTCTCGTCTGTAAAATAGTGTTTTTAAAATAACTTTAGGGATAAATGAGGATTATCCTTTTGTACCCGGGGCGATTAGGCCTAAATTCCTCGGTCAAATAATATTTCAAACTGACCTTTTCTGTAAAATGTGGTGCAATAAACGTTAGGCCTAAATTTAGGCATAATTTAGGATAACCTTTTGTATCCCAGGCTGATTTAAGCCTAATTCAGGTCAAAAAGTATTGACAAGAATCATTGTTATTATTATTTTTTATAATTATATTTCAAACTTGAACATAGGCTGGATCGGTAAGATCTCCGAATCGATTGGTGTAAATTATTAATTTCTAGTGAAATTAATAATTTATTTCTCAATGTAAGTATTATTATAAATATGATATTTAAAATATTTAAAACACTTTTAATAAAATCAGAGAACTTGTGCACCGCTTAACAGCTAAAAGGACTATGATTTTAAATGGAGTTTGGGTCAAAGATAATAAACAACTGCTCAATACAGTTTAAAGAACAGTTATTTTATTAACCAACACATGGTAGGCCTCAGGATATGGAAAAACATGTTTTACATACTTAAAAACCAAAGACGATAAAATAGTTTCTCGACATCACATTACGAGGTATATAGAGATAAGATTACTCCGTTCAAATCCCAAGTAAGGAAAATTCTTCTTATGCTTAAATGACACTGAATGAGTTCATTGAAATAGTATTGAAAATATAATTTATAAAACATAATAATAATAACAATGATCTTGTCCTTCATCTGGAATTACCTTTTGACTCGGTATTAGGAGTTATCAGCTGGGATTACAAAAAGGTTTATCTAAATTTAGGACTAAACGTAGTTTATTGCACCCACATTTACAGAAAAAGGTCAGTTTGAAATATATTTTGACACGGGATTAGGCTACATCGCCCAGCGCTGGTACAAAAGGATTATCTAAAATTAGGCACTAAAGTAGTTATATTCAAACATGTTTACAGAGACGAGGGTCGTTTCGTTATTCTGTAGGGGTGGGGTTGTGGTTGTTTTTCGTGATGGGATTGTCATGTACATAGATAAATAATAATAATATAAAGAGATTCAGCAATTATTTAAAAAAACTTTTGAAATATTTTTAGTTAAATCGAGTGAATAATGTGTAAATGTAGTGAATAATTTTTATTTTAATAAAAAAACCTAGAATGATTTTAATAAATACATGTTATGTTAGCAGAGAAGAAACTATTTTTGTTATTTATACTTATTAATGGCTAAGTGATTGTCAGCAGTAGAGTCAATGAACAAAACGTGGGATAGTTGGTTGTAGAGGGCGTGTAGGCTTGCCTTACTGATTTATGATTTTATTGCTTTATCAACGCTAAAATATTTTTTTAATAAATTTCATAAAATTTAGTAAGTTATTTTAAAACTTGATAGTTTTAAATTATAAACAAAAGTATTAACAGCTTATATAATTCTTTGTTCAAAGATTAATGATGATCTATATATGAAAGTTTTAAGAACTTTGACAGATAATTTTAGTTATATTTGAATGAGTAAGATAAATGTACGTGTTTATATATTAACCTAAAATGGTTTAATAAATTATAAGTTATGTGTGTAAGTGAGTGGGCGTGTGTGTGGGTGATTGTGTGTGCGTGTATGTGTGTGTAGTATGTGTGTGTGAAATGTGAGAAGTGTTAATAACAATAGGCATTGAAGTAAATAAGTAAGTATATATAAATATAAAATAAAATGTTTTTAATAAATTTACGTTATATGTGTAAGTGAGTGTGAGTGTGTGTGCTGTGTGTGTGTGTGTGTCCCATTCGTGTGTGGTGTGTGTGTGGTGTGTGTTCTAAATAATAATAACAATAGGATTGAAGTATCAAACATAAGTTAATTATAAAATTAAATAATAAAAATATAAAAATTAATAATAAAAATAATAAAATAATAATTATAAATAAATAAAAAGTATTAAAACGAAATAAAAAAAATGAACATAAATATATGAGGTTAAGCAGTAAAAATCATGAGTTTAAGCAAGTAAAATATGAGTTAAGCAGTTAAAATGATGTTTTGAGCAGTAAAACATGATTTAAAGCAGTTAATTAAACGTAAAACACAAAGCATAATAAAGACCCTTTGTTGCTAGGTACACCTACTATTGAATTCTACTGATTTACTGCTTTAAGTTGTAATGTTAATAAAATATGAGTTTTAAAGCAGTAAAAAGATTGCAGTAAAGCAGTAAAACATTGGAGTTAAAGCAGTAAAACAGTAAAACAAAAAGATACTTTATCCCCTTGTTGCGGAGTTATGTAACACTCTATTGAATGTAACTGATTTAATGCTTCATTAAGGTGATGTAAATGTTAATAAATATATGAGCTTAAACAGTAAAGCATGATGAGTTAAAAGAGTAAACATGAGTTAAAGAGTAAAGCAGAAAGTTAAAAAGCATACTAACCCTTGTTGCTATGTAAACCTCTATGATTTCACTGGATTGAATGCTTTAAGGTATGATAATTTTAATATTATGTGAGTATTAAGCAGTTTTAAAATATGAGTTAAAAGCAGTACACAGTAAAAACCAAAAAAAGATTACTAATCCTTAGGTGTTAGGTTAACAGCTCTATTGATTTACTGATTTTACTGCTTTAAGGTAATGTAATTTGTATAATCGTTTTTATAAAATTTCGTTACAATTGTAGTAAAGAATAAATGTTTACTAATATCAGACACTTCTTGGCTTTTTTTTTCTGATTACATACAGTTTTTAAAAATTTTATAATCAAAATGTATAAGTAAAAAATATAAAACATATCTACAATGAATACAAAGTTATGTTTGCTAAAATTTTTTTATAATAAAATGTTTTTAAGTAGAAATTTTAAATGTTTCCACGTAAATTGGTTATTATAAATTTCATTTTTCATCAGCCACTGTTGAATCATATTGCGCCTGCGGCGCACGCGGCGGCGGTTACGCGGAAATATTGCACTGCGGCGCACGGGGAGGCGGGAACGCGGCTTGGTGGCACTGGGGTGCGGCGCGTTGCATCCTTTGCGGGGCAAGGACGATGATGTACCCTAGGTGTCGCTTAATATGATCTAGGAGAGGACATCAATATTAGCTCTTTCTATGGTATGGGGGGGGGTAGAAAGGCTAGAATAGGTTTGGAAGCTGATATCATTTTTGAACATCCTAGAAATTTCTTTCTATACACCATCGCAAGTTGTCTCTATGGGTAGTGTAAGGTCTATGGGTGAGTGTAAGTGTCTAATGGGTGATGTGTAAGTGTCTTGGGTTGAGTGTAGGTCTTATGGGTGATGGTAAGTGTGTACTAAAGTGTCATAGTGAGGTGTTGTTATAAGTGTCATGTGTATGTGTGTATAAATGGGCAGGTGTATGTGTGTATAAGTGTCATAAGTGTTGTCATGGTGTATAAGTGACATAGTGTGATACAGATGTTTAGGAAAAGGACATACCTCATAGTAGGAAGCCACTCTAGCAACTTGGTAATTACACCATCGATTCCTCATCCTTATAACCTAGGGGTATAGACCCAATATTAGGGCCTATATCTAGGCTCAGGGAGAGGCTAGAAAAGGCCTTGAAAAGTGGACTCAGTTGGTATCTACCCCTAGGTTGGCACTATGTGGCACTTCACTTGGCACTCATTGTCACTCATTGGCACTCACCTGGAACTCACCTGGCACTCAGTTCTAATACTCATAGAAAAACTAATAGACACCAATCCTAGACACCTTACGGTGAACTTGGGAACCATCAAATGTACTGAGATATCAACATGTACTGAACCCTAATAATTGGTCATCAAAGATGAACGACAAAGATGGACGTCCATCAAGTTGAATCATCAATAATGCTGAACCTTCAAGAGGCATCAAGTTGAGGCATCAAAGATGACATCAGAAATAGGTGTCAGTCAACAGTGTGTAAGGGCGTTAAGTGTATAGTGATGTTGTATGTGGGTGTGTGTGTTGTGTGTGTGTTGTGTGTGTGTGTTGTAGTTACAAGTGTCTTGGGAGATTGGACAGTGTCTAATTGAGTCCATGTAAGTGTCTTGGGTGTTGTGTAAGTGTGCTGAAGTGTCAATAGTGAATGTGTGCATAAGTGTCATAGTCTATGGCTGTATAAGTGTCATAGTGTATGTGTGTATAAGTGACATAGTGTGTATAGTGTCATAGTGTAAGTGTCTATGGGTTAATGTAAGTGTCTATGTAAGTGTTAGTGTCTATGGTTGAGTGTAAGTGTGTATAAGTGTAATAAGTGAATTTGTGTAAAGTGAAATAGTGTGATAAGATGTCATAGTGTTAAGTGTTGGGATGTGGTGTGATGTGTTGTGTGTTGGTGTTGTGTGTGTGTAGGTGTGTGTGTGTGATAAATCTTGTGTGTGATAAGTGATCTTGTGTGTGTAAGTTAAATCTGTGTGGTGAGTGTAGCCATAAATCTGTGTGTGTAAGTAAATTGTGTGAGTGTAAGTAATCTGTGTGTAAAGTAAATCTGTGTGTGAGTGAAAGTAAATCTATGTGTGTGTAAGTTATTCTGTGTTATATTATATATTATACTATATAATAATTATGATAATATTATATATATAATATATATATATATTATTTATATATAATTATATTATATTATATATATTATATTTAATATATATTACTAATATATTATATTAGCCACGTGTTGTGTGTGTGTGTGTGTGTGTGTTGTGGTGGCGCGTTTTTTTTAGCAAAAACCCAACCCAGTGAAACGCTGTCCATAACAACAAGAAACACAATGGGAAGACAAAGGGATTAGAAGGTCGGTTACTTTCAAAACCCTAGGGTTCGCAAAATTAGAGGTGGGCCAAATTGACACATGGAAGACAAAGGGTTGACCGAAAATTAGGGTTTGCAAAAATTGGGTTGGCAAATAGGGTGGGCCAAGAAATTGACATGGAAACAAGGGTGTCGACAAAATTAGGGTGGGACCGTAAACGGTTGCTGGCGCAACACGCTTTGGCGCAACCCTTCGTTTCGAAGGTTGCAAAAATTGGTTGCCAAAAATTTAGGGTTGCCAAAAAATTAGCGGCGCCAAAAAAATTAGGGTTGCCCAAAAATTTGGGGCACAAAAAGGTCAAGGCCAAAAAAGGTTCATCAGGCCAAAGAAAAGGTCGACGGTTCAAAAAGGTCGAAGGGCAGGTAAAAAGGTCAGGTGGGTTTTTCGTCGGGTCACAGGTTGGGTTTGGGGAGGTCCGGAAATCACGGTCCTTACTACTTCCATAGTACAACTGTCCTGCCTCAATTCTCTGTTCGGTGTTTGCTTCCCTCCCTGTATCCCCAAATTTCTCTCGTTTTGCCTCATCTCCTTCATTAGTGGAAATGTGTGCCATTGTCACTTTTGTTCTTCAGTTCAAATTTTGACACCGACTTAACTGATCATGCTCAATCCTTAATTTCTTTTTTTTTACGGGGCTTAATTTTTTTGATTTTAAAAATTTAGAAACATTGCAAAATTGGCAGTATTCCATGTAGGCCTGTGCTTTTTTTAAAGGGATTCATCATATATAATATATATACTATAATATATATAATAATATAGTATATAATATATATTATATATATATATATATTATATATATAATATATATTAATATATAATTCTATATATATTTTATATATTATTATATACATAATACTTTTATTCTTTCTGATGATTTTTTCCTAAACACAAATTTTGATAATCAGGTGGTAACACGCCTGTTTTACCAACAGCGAGGGCTTAGGTTAGAAACCCAGGTTGAGATTAAAGATTTTATTTACTTTTAAAATGTTTAAAGTTAATTAAAAAATTATTAATATGTATATATATATTATATTATATATTATATATTTACTTATATATTATATATATATTATACATTATATCTTAATACTACTATATATATATTATTATCTAATATTTACTATTATACATACTATATTATATAGACTATATCAATTATAGTATATATGATATTATTTAGTTGATGAAATGATTTGTTTCCTTGAGAATTTTAAACATTATAAAGAAGGATGAAAAGCGGCCGCAACATGTAGTTTTATTTAGAGGGACAATCCATCAGAAACACCATCGACGTTTCGATCTCTTTTTCTCGGAATTCATCAGGGATGGAAGAAATAGTTGAATTGACAAACAGAGAGAATAGTACGCTAATACATAAGATGGATCTGGCAAGTTTCGAATTAGGTCCCGCAGATAAGAGGACATTAATATATATAATTATATAATTATAATCATATAGATAATATTATATAATAATAATAATAATAATATAATATAAAAATAATAATAATAATAATATATAACGCATATTTTGTTCCTCTACTACTAACTACTTACTCTCTATAATAATATATAATATAATATATAATATATAATAATATAATATTAATAATATAATAATATAATAATAAATAATAATACTAATAATAATAATATAATTAATAATATAATCATTAATAATAATAATAGCATGAGATACAAATAAACTTCAATCTGATAGTATGTAGCCAAACTTATAGAGTAGATGAGAAATTTAGAGTTGAAAGTTGAAGTTTCGAGATGGTGATTGATTGTATTTTGAAGTTAGTCGGTTTTAGCGTTTTTTATATATTCAGGTTGGAATAAATTTCAGCATAAAGAGATATGTGATGAAGAACTGCATTTAGTGTATTTGCCAGTTTGTTTTGCATTGGGATTTCATGATATGATATTCAAGTTTATTGGTATGTGATAAATTAATTTAGGAGTTATAGGATTTTCTATGTTTGAAATGAGGAACGGATATAAAAGGTTTAGAAGATAAAGTTGTATATATTCTTTGGCTGACTCCCATGATGATCACAGGCCAGTCTGAGGTTGCCTTAGTGGGTCATAATAGGAGTTTTGTGACCTCAAGAAGGCTGTAGTTATAGATGCATCAGACTGCAACAGCCGGAGGAGGCAATCTTTTAATTTGAAGAGAACTATGTGGAGGAGCTATTGAAAGAGTATCTGCATTGCAAGAGAGGGTAGAAACGACGGTAGGGTAGAAGGTTGATAGCTGGATGGACCAATATTTGAAAATTTTAAAATACTATTTTTTAGAACTAGTAGAACTAATAAAAACCTATTTGCCTTGTTCAGTTATGGAATTGTTTGGCAAGATGATATCCAGCAAGGAATTGGTTTTTAAAAAAATCAATATTACTTAATTCAATATGAAAAGAATTAAAATTAGAGCAAAGAGTGAAAGTTATGTGAATCAAAGAAGAAAGTCTGTTGAATTTATAGTTTATATAATTAAAGCTGTGAAATTTAATCCCTATGGATGTATGTGTCTTTTTCCGGTGTACTGATGTTGCAAAGGAACTGTTGTCTTGAAACTTCAATTTCAAAGGAGGATAATTTGCTGGATTCAGTTTCAATGGTGAAAGTTATATTTGGATGGAGGGTATTTAGGAAGTCAAAGAATTTCAAAGTCTTAACTTCGCTACGAAATAATACAAAA
>JABUQX010005560.1:20000-27500 GCA_015478945.1 Trachelipus rathkii | reverse complement strand
TTGAATCTACCCCTTCCCCCAAATTTGAGCGACATTCACATTACGAGTCCCCCAATATTTCCTTTTCAATGTTAAGGCGAACATACGCACACATGGAACTAAACCTTTTTATATACGTTATTGAAAAAAAAAATTAAAAATAGTATATGTTATTTTTTTTTAAATATTGTATTTTTTTATCAGTGTGTCCAAAGTAGTTGCTTTAAGTTAGCAAACATTAGTATAGACGTTCTAGGGGTGAAATTAATTTTTTTTTATCTTGGGGTGACCTAACCTGACCTAACCTAACCTCATTTGACCCATAGAACAAAAAAGAATTTCATTTCACCTAGAAACATTTTTACTGATCATTAGAGGCTACCTGGTGAAATTTTTTTTGATCCGCCCTCCCGTTCCATGTTTTTATTTTTTTTTTTTAGCTTTTTTAGTTTATTCCATATCATATATATATATATAATATAAATAATATATATATATATATATATATATTATATATATATATATATAATATATATATATTTAGATATTATAATATAATATATTATATATATATATATATATTATATACAGACTTATCATTTTCATTTTTCGTGTGACATTTTTCTCTTCGTTTTGTTATTTTAAATCCTTTGTTTATGTTTCATGTCCAGGAATATCATCCCACAAGCACAAACAATCCACAAACATCCGAATATATATATATATATTAATATTATATATATATATATATATATATATATATATATATATATATATATATATATATATATATATATTATATATATAAATATTATATATATATTCTATAATATATATTATATATATATATATATATATATAATATATATATATATATATATAATCCATTGTTGGGAAAATAGATAAATGAAGTAAGTTTCATACTTTACTAGTGGAGTACGTATAAGATTGAGCATAGCTGTTAAGTCTGGGGTCAGAGAGTAGGACTGAGAAAGAATAATAGCATAGAAAGACAGAGTTCACGAGCTCTCCTCACAGGAGAGGAGGTATACGATTGAAGAGTCAGAGGAACCTATACCCAAATGGTCGACAGGAAAATGGGTCGACATTTGTATAAAAAAAAAATCTGATTATTTAGAGTTTATCTAACGAATTCAACAAAACAACCTAACCTAACCTAAACTAAACTAACCTAACCTAACCTAACCTAACCTAACCTAACCTAACCTAACCTAACGCCAGCGGTGGACTGTACAGGATTTTTTTTTTATGTTGTGTCGACATGTTTTATGTTTCCTTTCGACCATTTGGGCTAGTCCCATTTCAGAGAAGTAGTGATAATTGTAATAGCGAGAGTGTAAGAGATGGAAGCAATAGTTCGACTGATAGAAAGAGACAGAGTTAATGAGAGCAGCAACGTTGATAAGACGAAAAACCCTAGACTCCACCTTCTGAATGTGAGCTGTTTGTGTGGAACCACCACAGATGTGTGAGGCATACTTGATACAGGGGCAAACAAAACCCTCCTCATAGAGAGAAATCAACTAGTCTGGCGTGAAGAAATTCTAAAGGCGCCTTATAACATCCAACCTCTTAGAAGCTTGTTTATAAATCGAGGTAATGCGATCCTTCCAAGTCCAAGAAAGATTACGAGAAGAAGAAGAAACACTGACAATATGAAGGACAGATGAAGGTTTGAGTTGCGTGTTTTCGAAGATGATGTTATAGTTGTGTTTAAGATTGTTTTGAGTAGAACTATGAAGAAACTGATTAATAAGGCATTGAAAATAACCATGTTTTTATCTGCCCCAATTAAAATTTCTAGAAGAGGATAAAGAGGTAATAAGGTATTTGATTGGAGGAACCCAGAGGAGGAAAGAATTTAGCAGTGTAAGGAGAAGGATTAGAAATTAAGTGAAGGTGAAGAATATCGAGTTCAATTTCAAGACGATCAGTGATGTGGGTAGGGAGCTGCACCACCTGCTTATATAGGTACTTATCTATTTTATGGTGCAGGTAAATGTGTTTTTTTTCTTTATTTCACGATAGCCTTCATTACGCTAAAGCATAAATAAACTGTCTAAATAGGGATTTAACTGACGATAATAAATCCTAGTGGCAACTCTAGTATATAACGTGTAGCAAATGATTTGCATAAGATAAAAATTCTTTTATATTCAAATATAATTTACGAATACGAATAATAAAAATATGCGAATATTCTCAAATACGAATGCGAATATGAATATTTCGGTCCATCTCTAATATATATATATATTATATATATATTATATATATATATGATATATATATATATTATATATATAATATATATATATATATATATATATATATATATATATATATATATATATATATATATTCTGCACCTCGTAGAGGTAAATCGTGTACCCCACCCACAAAAACTAATTGTTGCTATTACAGATGAAATTAACTTTTGTTTTCTGCCAAGAGCGCCTGATGTCTAGTTACCATTTGCCTGTCCACTGCTACATCTCCCAAGAAGGATTTCGCTGCTCGTGCAGCTTCTAAGTGCCACCTACTTTCAACATGACTCTTGCAAGATACATTGATAAAAATGAATTTCGTGAACAACATATAATCTCCAGACTCCCTGTATAGTCCTTGAGGGAAAAAGAACGCAATGCAGACAGAGTGCTCCCTTCAAATATCTTGAATATACCACCCAGGGAGATTATCTCTCAAGCCAACTATGCACGAATTTTCTTTTTAGATATACAGCGTCATTTGCAAAACCATAACTTGGAGGAGGCTTCCATTGATTTTTCAGCATTTTTCTTTTTGCGTCAGACGGCATAACACCGGATTTCCCTACCCATTTCCCTAAGTCGTTGTCTTCCTCATACACCTTCTGCTTTGAAGTTGAAGGGCCCAACTCTGATTGTGGATCAGAAACTACCTTCTCTTTTCCGCTATCACTAGGCCCAGGAGGGCTAGGGCTGATTCGCGCGCTTTTTGCTCCTTCTCTTACCTGCGGAAAGTTTATATACTATATACCTATATACTATCATATATATAATATATATATAATAATATAATATATATAATATATATATATATATTATATATATACATATACTATTTCTCTTCTCAGAACCTGCGAATAATATATATATATATATATATAATATTTTCTGTAGTTAGGGGCGGCCAAAGTATATAAAATACAAATTGAATTGAAAGATTATTATTTCAAAGAAGTTACAGTATACTTCTTTAATTAAAACCCTATTTGTTACAGAAATTCAAAAGTGAAACAAAGCCAAGTGTCTTACCATTTTTCTCTAAAAATCCCCTCTTTTACCCTAATTAAAATGGTAGCAGAGCGTAGTTCTTAGAACTACTACCGGTACTTATGTTACCTTTTCTTTTCTTTTTCTACTCTTGGTTTTTCTTACTTTTTTCAACAACTCACAGTTTAAGTTTTCCATATCCTCCTATATTTTTGTATACACTGTTCACACTATTCATTTTTCTTGTTTTTATAATATAATATATAATAAAATAAAATATATAATAATAATATATATATAATAATATAAATATATATATATATATATATAATATATATATACACAGTGTTTATATATAATATATATATATATATATATATATATATATATATATATATATATATATATATATATATATATATATATATATATAAAATAATATAAATAATATATATATATATATATAAAAAAAAAAATAAATAATAAAAAAAAAAAATATCTTCAATTCCATTCTCATATCTCAAAAACTACAATAGCTAAAGGGAAAAGGAATACATTGAATGCTGGTCCAATTTTAGTGCGGAAAATGTAAAAAAAAAAAAAAAAAAAAAAAAAAAAAAAAAAAAAAAAAAAAATCTCAAAAACTACAATAGCTACAGCGAAAAGGAATACATTTTTGGAATCCTGAAAAAAAAATAAAAAAAAAAAAAAAAAAAAAAAAAAAAAAAAAAAAAAAAAATATTGTTAATAATTATAGTAATATGATTAGAGAGCCTATTTAGAGACCTTTTATTGGTTACTCGTTAAAATAAATAGACTTTCTATTAAATTTTTTTTTTACTAAGAATACCCCAAGGGTATACCGCACGATGCAGAGTTGGCTCTGTCGGCTACCGGGGAACTACGGGTAGACTTAATTCCCCCTCCGGAGAGCGTCTCCGGACCCCGCTCTTTGGTATTTGGGTGTCGCGGGGGTTCCTCCGCCCCTCCCCTACGGGGTATGGAAAACGTCCCCCCCTTTCCCCGTCGGCTCGAGCCCCCTACATTGCCGTGTAATACCTTTACAAAAAATATAATATATATATATAATATTATTATATATATATATAGATAATATATATATATATAATATAATATTATATATAATATATATATATATATATAATTATATATATATATATAATAATATATATATATTATAAAGTATGTCCCCTGCTCCTAAAAAAAATAGCCAATATTTATTATTTTATTATATTATTATTTTTTTTACATTTTCCTAACTAAAATTTACAAGATTCAAAAATGTATTCCTTTTTGCTAGCTATTGTAGTTTTTGAGATATGTTTTTTTTTTTTTTTTTTTTTTACAGTTTCCGCACAGAATTGACCAGCATTCACAGCATGTATTCCTTTCCTATATATCGATATTATATGGAATTGAAGAAATTTTTGCTGTTAATGAAATACATATAAGCCCAAATAATATATATATATTATATATAATATATATATATATATATATATAATATATATATATATATATATATATATATAATATATATTTATATATATATATATATATATATATATATATATAGGCCTAATCAATATGATAATATTGAGTGTATAAAGACACCTAGAAAGATCCAGAATATGAGTTCAAATGTTCGAGAACATCTTGAAAGTATTATAAATAATATATATATAATAGATATATATATATATAATATATATTATATATATAATATATATATATATAGATTATATATATATATAATATATATATATATATAAATCCTCGCAGTAGGGGCCGAGGCCCCCTATACTCCCCTGCTTACACCAGAACTATATTCCTCCGTAAAACAACTTTACACAACTTCTATATCCAGCAATCACAATCTCGCATACAATCTTGAATATTCACCAGCAGGCTATCTAATATCTATAATTACCTACCATTCTTCAACTTCCCATTCTAAAATTTCCCCTCCCAACTAATGCCTCATCCAAATACCAATTTTTCTTACACCATCAGAATCATACACCTCTCATTATCACCTGTCATTCTGCAATGTTACCACAGATTTTTGAAGTGTCCTTCCAACACCTCTCATCAAGCCATTCACCAGTCACGAAAGTTACCTTCCCTTTACGTATCTATTCAGATTAGTTTGATGCAGCAGATTATTTTTTTCGCTTCCGCGATGCGGAGCGATGTTATATATAATATAATATATATAATATATATATATAATAATATATATATATAGGATAATATATATATATAATAGATATAATATATATATATAATATTATATATAATATAATAAATATATATATATATATTAAATAATATAATATATAATATATAATATATATATATATATAATAAACTATATAATATATAAATATATATAAAATATATATATTATATATTATATATATATAAATATATATATATATTAATATAATATATATATAATATATATATATATATATATTTATATATATATATATATTATATATATATAATATATATATAAAATATATATATTATTATATTATATATATATATATATATAATATATAGATATATATATATACGAGTTTAAGCCACAATCTATTAATATAAATTTGTGGCGTGCTCCAAGGTACGGGACTGGGACCCAACTCAAATGCACCACACCAACCTCTTTCCCCAACCTTCGCCCTTAATTGAAAGAGATTTTACAATGGATTATATACTTTTTGCATTAGTATTGAAATCAAATATAGGAAAAATATCAATTTTTCTGCGTGTGATGAGAGCCCAGCATTCCAAATACCTCGAATTTCGAACAAAAGTGGAGGTCAGGCCAGTATTTCCTGCCAAGTATACTCAAGCATGGGTAAACATTTTGTAACTTTCACCGACTGATTGATCATCATTGAATCTAATCGCTTTCTGTGATAGGTTAATCATTTGCCACTTAATCTGTTTGGTAGTGCGTGTTTCTCATCACTACTGACTGTAGAAATTCTTCTAGTGAATCTTTGATATACTTGTAGAAGGTGTTGGTTCTGTAGATTTCGTTTTTTCCTTTTAATGGGTGGCGAATTAATAGACTGTTCGGATTGAAGTTTTTCATCTGCAGCACAAAGATTTAATTTGTTCTAATATTGTTACAAAAAACTTGCCTTTATAACGGCGATCTAGAATTGCAAAGTAGGAAGGCATAATTTCCACAAACCAAAGGCGTATCTAGCTCTAGTTAATTACATCTTCATCTTTTTAAAACGTCATCATTTCATTGAAGATGGCAAATGCTTCTAGTTTTGAGATTAATTGTATTACATCGGAGACAGAAGCTGTAGAGGCACTGATTTTTTTGGTAGTTTCTTTAAATGGTTTCATTGCTTATGCAGTGTGGATATGATGACATTCCACATTAAGAAGATGTAATCTTGAAACCAATTGCGCGTATAAGCAGGGTGCTTTGACAATACTTCTTCCATCAATGTAGTGTACGTTCCAGCTAGTGAAGTCTTTGATAACATTAAGATATGTATTTTTATTATAAAATTCTTTATCAAATCTCGACAATAAACATCCGCGCAACATCCGCAGGGTAAAGCGCGGATGCGATGCGGATGAAGATCTTAAAAATGTGATCTCCGCGGATGCGGATGCGGATGCGGATGTTACCTGCATCACTAATTCAGATTCCCCTTACTTCCTTCCAGAAAGCTTCATATTCCCTTGCAACATTTCATATTCCCTTTCAAACTGTCATCTACCCTTTCCCACATGTTGCAACTATTAGCCTTGTTCGTTTGTCCTCCGATATATTTCGTATACACTTCTTTGAGACCTCATCATTGGCTTTTAGAACATTCAACCACGCCTCTTTCTATTTTTGACCACTTGCATCACCTCTTCATTCCATCACTCACTATTGACATTCTTACTTTCAACTTTAGCACACCCACATATTTCTCTTACCCTACTAACAAAGGTTTCCTTCATTTAAGTCAAGAATGGTTCAGTTTAATTTTGTTTACATTCAACTGATTTATTTGGAAATGCTCTCCACTACTTTCCTTATAACCTTTTGCTTAACTTCTCACTCTTAATCCTCCCTACTTTCTTTCTTATCTTTTCCTTTCTATCAATGCGGCACGCCTCAATGATTATCATCCTTCACATATTCAGCATTTTTTCTACACAGCTATAAATTAATCATACTTTTAACTTCAATACTAATTTA
>JABUQX010005560.1:2500-5000 GCA_015478945.1 Trachelipus rathkii | reverse complement strand
TTATTATTATTTTGTAGACATTGATAATCGACTCCCTCTGTGACGGATAGGTTGTATGGCGGGATATTCATTCAACGAGCAGGCGGACATGCTGTTACATGTATAGGCGGGGCGGATGGAAGTGGCGCGAGAAGCAGCGTGCCTTATAAAACGAACGATTCCTAAACAGAACGTCAACCGAGCCACAAACCTTCGCGTCTATGTATACCAGCGTCTCTTCAGAGAGATTAACACTCTCACCACAGACCCTGGACCATGGTCGCCAAAGACATCCCCGCACACCTGCCGTAGAGGATCGCATTCAGGAAGCTTGTTGGAGACATATCAACGTTTGAGTCCCGACAGGCAAGTAGCAAACTTACTTCAGGTCTGTCATTGCACGGTTGTGGAAAAAAACTACGTGAAAACCTCCTGTATCCCTATCATATCCAGAGGGTACAGGCCTTACAACCTCGGATTACGGTATTGGATTAACATTAGTTCAGTGGTTTCCGTCGCATTTAGCGCCGCAGACGAATATGTCTTATGTTTACCTATGAGGCCACCTTCGGGAGGAATGGTATGTAAATTTCCACAAATGGACCATGTGTGGGATGACATAAACCCACATGTGACACGACAGGCTGTAGACAAATCAGCAAGCAGTTGGGTCAACGTGTGGGTTATTAGTGGTTGCGCGTTGTTGGCGAACCTTTATCGGCCCCCATATCCTCCCTCAGGTCTTTAAATGGTCTTCATTCTACTGTAAAGCGTACTTGTCAAATTTCTAAGAACACCTTACCCATTCTCATGGATAATGTACTTGGCAGTGGAGGAAAGCGTATGTGGTTTAAAATGCATGACGGTGCCCCTGCACACTTCAGTCGCGAAGTACGTAACCTACTGAACACCAAGTACTGGGGACTATGGATAGGTAGAGGAAGTCCTGTGAACTGGCCAGCACGGTCCCCAGACCTAAAAATCCTCTCGACTTCTATCTATGGGACCACAAAGACCCTCGTGTACGTAGAAGTACTGACCCCGCCGAAATTATTACCCAACGATATAGAATGAATGTTTCGGATTCGACAAGAACCAGGGAATCTTTGCAAGGAACGTCCAGACATGAACCATCGCGTTCGCAAGCAGTATTTGTGGTTAGTTGGGGACACTTTGAACACCTTTTGTGAGGCAGGTCTTATTATTGTGTAGCGCATAATACACATTCGGCATATTGTAATTATTATTATTATTATTATTATTATTATTATTATTATTATTATTATTATTATTATTATTATTATTATTATTATTATTATTATTATTATTATTATTATTTTATTATTATTATTATTATTATTATTATTATTATATTATTATTATATTATTAATTTATTATTATTATTATTATTATTATTATTATTATTATTATTATTATTATTATTATTATTATTATTATTAATTATTATTATTATTATTCTTATTATTCATTATTATTATTATATATTATTATTATTATTATTATTATTATTATTATTATTATTATTATTATTTTGATTATTATTATTCCTATTATAAGTATTTGTTATTAGTATTGTTGTTCCTATTCGTGTTATTACTATTATTTTAGTAATATTACTTATCAAATAATTATTGTTATTAAGGCATTAATATTGTTATTAGTAATATTAGGAGTATTATTATGATTCGCATTATTATTTGTATTATTATTGTTATTGCTTGTATCCGTTTCCCGAGTAAATATTGCTCGAATACTATCAACAATATTCCTAGTATTATTCATCCTATCTCTATAATAAGGTGGTACCTATCAAGCAACCTATAGCAGTGTCCAATATTAGAGACAGCAATACCCTGTTCTATAGGTTACTACTTTACGTTGCAGAGTTTCCG
The DNA here is from genome assembly GCA_015478945.1 of Trachelipus rathkii. NCBI lineage: Eukaryota > Metazoa > Arthropoda > Malacostraca > Isopoda > Trachelipodidae > Trachelipus > Trachelipus rathkii. The sequence continues at coordinate 3,107 of JABUQX010005560.1, read as the reverse complement.
TAGCCAACCACATCTACGGAACATAAACACCAATATTCACATCATACCCCTTGCACCTTCCTAACTCATTTACCTACTAAATGAGGAACTTTACAGGTAACTTTATTTAAGACAAAACGCTTGTAATGGTACAAAGATAATTTCCTCCAAATTTGGCCCCCCAATTTCGTAAACACAACCCTATATATATATATAATATATTATATATATATATATATATCTCTTCTATGATATATTATATATATATATATATATATATATATATATATATAATATATTAATATATATATATATATATAATATATATATATATAATATAATATATATATATATATATATTTGGCTGTGTGTTTGTGTGAGTATGAATCCATTTAAATAATTATTTTATTTATTATATAATATTACTCAGTTTTTAACATAAAAAGGAATGAAAGTTTCCTCATCCAATAGAAAAGTTATAATACGATCTTAAGTTAGGTTGAACCTCATAATCATAAGTTTATATTAAAAAATATAATAGAAAGACCTTCCAAAGGTTTTTAATCTTCATATTATTACCGCAGATTATACGATCGTTGAAATATACTTAGAGTTTTTATGTACTGAA
>JABUQX010005559.1:15000-19166 GCA_015478945.1 Trachelipus rathkii | reverse complement strand
CAGTGACCTTCGTTCGGTTATCGGAAGTGGGTGTTTAACGTTCGCATTATAGTAAAACGCTTTATCATTATTTTTCTTAAATAATAATAATAATAATAATAATAATAATAATAATAATAATAATAATAATAATAATAATAATAATAATAATAATAATATAGGCCTATATATTATAAATATGTCTAATTTTAACTTCATTTCACTTAACCACTGTTTAATAAATAAAAAAATTAATAAAATTATTTTAAATGCTATTATTATTATAATATTTTTTTTTTTAAATAATTCATTTATTTTTAAGGCAAGAGTTCTGAAAAAACTATACAAAGACTACACACTAACGCTTCAGAAGTAAAACTGACTAAATTGCAACCTATGCAAAATGTATCGTTTCCTGGGACGATCAATTTTGACATGTTGAGCGCTAATTTTATAATTGCTTCGTACGTGCAAATTTGAATTTCAGTTATTAAGGGTAGGGTTCAATGTTAAGAAAAACAAGCGGTTGTTCTTCATATACAACCACCTGTTGTAGGTATAAAACGTTGACGCGGTATGTTTTCACACACATTCTTCTCGTTCAAAATTTAATTGACATGTGTTGTAAAGTGTTTGCAACATATTGGTTTGACATTTGAATAACAGCTATTCAATGACGGCTTTTTATTTCATTCAATAATAAATCATTGGGATGTTATTATAATAAGATGCAATTTAATTTCTTTAATATTTAATCCTATTAAAAAATTAAAGAATAAAAAATAATAAATAGTTGCACCCTAGCTGCTAGTTGTATAAAATGGTGGTTGCGCAAACCTGCAACCAGGCCACGAGCCGCCCCTGATATATATATATATATATATATATATATATATATATATATAATAAAAACTATATACAATAGAATATATATATATAACCAATAATAATATATAATACCCCCAATAACAACAATAACAATAATTATCACAAAAGTTGTGAAATGCAGTACCCTGCAATCAAATTTGTGTTTGTAAATGCCCTAATGTATTTCACCATGCTGGGATTCGATCCTGGACGCGGATGAGCGTGCATGTGTTTTGACCACTACGCTACGACGAGACAAAGAGAAACCGAATACTTCTACTGGCCAAGAAGAGCATTACTACGGTTCCTCCCACTCGCACTCGAACGGAGGGCCAAACAGGGTACCGCGTGTTGAATAATAATACCAAGACCGGGGTTTTATGTATAAGTGAAATGCAATACCCTGCAATCAAATTTGTATTTGTAAATACCCTAATAATATTTTCCTGCAGCTAGGATACGATTCTGGACCCTTGCAGATGAGCGTGCATGTGTTTGACCACTACGCTACGACGAGACAAAGAGAAACCGAGAATACTTCTACTGTCCAAGAAGAGCATTACTAGCGAGTGCGAGCGGGAGGAACCGTAGTAATGCTCTTCTTGGACAGTAGAAGTATTCTCGGTTTCTCTTTTCTCGTCGTAGCGTAGTGGTCAAACACATGCACGCTCATCTGCAGGGTCCAGGATCGTATCCTAGCATGGTGAAAATACATTAGGGGGTATTTAAATACAAATTTGATTGCAGGGTATTCCATTCACTGTAGCAACCCGGTCTTGGTATTATTATTCACCATGCGCGGTGCCTTGTTTGGCCCTACGTTCGAGCGCGAGCTAGTAATGCTCTTCTTGGACAGTAGAAATATTCTCGGTTTCTCTTTTTGTCTCGTCGCTCAACACGTGATCGTATGCACGCTCATCTGAGTCAGACCTCATATCAGCCAGCCAGAAAGTATTTATATATATAACTATAATAATAATAATAATAATAATATATGTATATATATATAATAATATAATAATAATAACTAATAATAATATATATATATGTAATAATAATAATAATATAACAATAACTAATAACTATATATATATAATATATATATAATAATATAATATATATATACTTTACTCTTCCGCTCTTGCCTCTTATGAGGCGGGCTGCCACACAGAAATTTGCTACCCTTGTAGGCGCACCCAGAAAATTAAATAAATTTACTTTCTTCCTAACTTTTAAAATAATAATTATTTGAACTATAAACTGAGTAACATGTAATTTAATTTTATAAAAAAAAAAATATAAGTAAATATAAAAAGAACTTCTTCAAGCAATCTTCCTTTAACGATGCGTAAATTTTTCTATTATTTTCCAAATTCGAATATAAGCGCTCAACACTCGCTTGAGTGGTAGGCAAAGCTGTATCTGTGTAAGCAGCATCTTGCAAAATTTTTGAATAGTAAGGGATTGACTTTGTAACAGTTAAATTTTATTTTCGGTCGATCTAATGCATTATGGAATTCTACTTTATATTTTCCTAAAGGATTTTGGTTGATGGTCTTTTAATGGCTGATCTTTTTCAATCGCTTTTAGCTCAATTGGTCCCATCATCTGTCAAATTTGGCTTCTTCATTCGTCTGACAAGATACTACTACAAGAAAGAATTCCTGAAGCTGATAACTATCTGACTCCGACCCAGATTTCTATTCGATAGTGTTATTCATTTAAGTCCTAGTTCACAGAGCATTCTAACTTTAATATCAGATCTTCAGTTCTGAGAAAGATTCTGAACTGTGGATTAAAACAGATGGTCGACAGAAATATTTTTTTTCAGTTAACATTCTTTCCCTTATTTACATGGAATATTTCATGTCATTTGCTAAAGTCTCTTTGTTTTCGAAAGCATTAATTAGATGCTTCAATTCTGTATAAAATTTTCCTGCAGTCAAATCCTCTGCTTGAATTTTCTATGATATAAGGTAAAGAAATTTGTGATAACTGGAGTCGGAGCCGCATCTTTTTTTGTCTGCTCCGGCTCCACCCCCACAAAAAAATTGACTCCGGCTTTGGCTCCACCTCCCAAAAAATTTTAGGCTCCTGCTCCGCAGCCCTGGTTTTAACCACCATATATTTTGCACAATTCGAAGTTTTCATGATTCTTTAGAAGGACTTCCAATTGCTTCCTTTTTATTTGCTTTAATGTTAAAGAAGATGAGGCATCATCTTCTTTAATATTAAAGAAGATGATGCCTCATCTTCTTTAACATTAATTTCTTTTGAATAAAGATAGTGCACTCCACAGCTCTGTTAGTTATTGACAGAGCTGTCCAATATCTTTCGTCCTTTAAATATTTTGGACCTTCGAATTTTCATTCTGTGTGTAATTTAATAATTCTGCCTAGCTTTCAAGAAATAGGAACCCCCTTTGGTTATTTATGAGACCTGTCTCATTTTAGGATTGTACCTTGATTTGTGTGTATCTTATACCTGAATATTTCACAAATAAGGAAGATATTCGCTTATTTGTTTGAGGAGTAATGATGTAAAGTTCATATTCTTTTTATTTTTTTAATCTTTTATTCTTTTGAACATCGAACTCTTTCACTTTTAATGAGAAAAAAAGACCATTGATAGTTCAAGGGGTGAAAATCTGTTGGTTCATCCAGAGTGCCTAGAACATATGTTATCGATAAGTCTATGGAAATATTTGTATTTCCAGCGTTACTACAATTTTTCTATAAAATATTTTCTTCATTAAAATGAACAGAATGACTTACATTATCATATTTTTGGCTTTGTATTTATTACAATCATTTTGTTCATAGAACCCTCCCGTTTATTAGTATCGAAGAATTATAAGTTTTGGCACATGAAAGACATGTATCAAATCATGTACAATATCATGTACAAGTCATGTACAATATCATGTGCAAATCTATGTCAAAATCAAATATTTTCGAAATTTTACAGATTTTGTCTTCTTGTTATAACCAAATACCTTTTCTTTTTCTTTTCATTTTTATCAAACACTATATCATATACTCTACTATAAGCTATATTATAGGTTATAAATTACAGATTTAGAATGAATATATAATATATATGATACAGAATTAGATCGCTATCACTTTATAAAAATAACTTCAACGATTGATGTACATTACAATCTCTCTCTCTCTCTCTCTCTCTCTCTCTCTCTCTCTCTCTCTCTCTCTCTCTCTCTCTCTCTCTCTCTCTATCTATCTATCTATCTATCTATCTATCTATCTATCTATCTATCTATCTATCTATCTATCTATCTATCTATCTATCTATCTATCTAT
>JABUQX010005559.1:0-10000 GCA_015478945.1 Trachelipus rathkii | reverse complement strand
TACTTCATGCCTATTGTTAATATTATTTATAGAACACACACACACACACACACAACACACCACCACACACAAACACGCACACAAACACACACTACACTTACACACTTTTACACACATTCACTATGACACTTATACACACATCACTAATGACACTACAATTTTACCCATAGACATTACGATTTACACTTATACACATGCCGGTCACAACGACACACATTCACTCATGAATACTTATACACACATTCACGTGACACTTACATTTGCCATAGACACTTGCATTTACACTTACACTCACACACAGAAACACTTACACTTACCACACAGATTTACTAACACTCACACAGATTTACTGACACTCACACACAGATTTACTACACACAATTACTTACACTTGCACACAGATTACACACACACAAAACACACACACCACACAATTACACACCCCACACGCAGATTTACTTACACACATAAAGTATAATTTATTAAAACATTTATGTTTTAATTAAAACACGCTACATTTATATTACTCATTCAAATATAACTAAAAATATTTCAAAGTTTCTTAAACTTCTATAAATAAATCAATCATTATCTTTGAGCAAAGTAATATTAACTGTTAATACTTTTTGTTTATAAATTTGATAACTATCAAGTTTTAAATAGACTTTTACTAAATTTATGAAATTTATTAAAAACAATAGAATTCTTTAAAAGCAATAAATCAGTATAATCGTAAGGCCAGCCCCTAGCACCCTCTACATCAAGCTATGCCACGTTTGTTCTATTGACTTAATGCTTTACATCATCTTTACCATGTAATAAGTATAAAATAACAAATTAAGTTCTTCTCTGCCAACATAACATGTATTTTATTAAATCATTCTAAGTTTTTATTTAAAAATAAAATTAATTCACTACATTTATATATTCACTCGATGTAAACTAAAATATTTCAAAGTTTTTTTAAATATTCGGGTTTGATTTATTATTATATTATTAATCTATCGTACATTTGACAATCCATCACGAGAAACCACAACAACCCGCACTCCTTACAGATCGAAACTGACCTCTCTCTGAAAAATGTGTTTGAAATAACTACTTGTAGGTCTAAATTTTAGGATAATCCTGTTTTGTAACCCGAGGCATTAAGCTAATTCCAGGTCAAATTATTTCAAATGACCTTTTTCTGTAAAATGTGGTGCAGATAACTACGTTCAGACCTAAATTCTAGCCTAAATTTGGGATAAAGCCTTTTGTAGACGGCGTAACTTAATCCTAAACCAGGTCAAAAGGTAATTCCCGTTTAGACAAGAATCATGTTATTATTATTCTTTTTATAAATATATTTCAAACTGAAAATGCTGGGATCGAAAATCCTATTAAGCAGTAAAAAGGAAAATGTTTTCCTTACTCTGTGATGGTCGGGGTAGTCCTTATCTCCTATATACCTCGAGTGTGATGGTCGAGAATTATTATCGTCTTTGAAATTAACGTGTTCATTTAAACTTGTATTGAGCAGGTGTGTGGTGTTTTATTATCTATTAGACCCAAACTCATTTAAAATAATAGTCATTTTAGCTGTTAAGCGGTGCACAAGTTATTTTGTATTAAAAAGTGTTTTATTTTTACTAATGTATATCATATTTATAATAAAAACTTACATTTGAGAATAATTATTATAACTTTCACTAGAATAGATTAATATTAATCACTAGTTCATAAGATAACCACAGGCTCAGCATGGCCCACCCACAAAGGCAGCCAACCCGCAACCGCAGGTGCGTCCCGCCGCGTTTCCCGCATATATATATATATATATATATATATATATATATATATATATATTATAATATATATATATATATATTAATTATAATAATATATATACTATATATATATATATAATATAATATATCCCGCGGGAAACGCGTCGGACCACCTGCGGCGTGCGGGATGCTGCCTTTTCGTGGGTGGGCTCATTGCTGACCTGGGTTGCTTATGAACTAGTGAATTAATTTTTATCTATTCTAGAATAATTATTCCCCAATGTAAGTATTTATTATAAATATGAATACACTTAGTTATAAAAATAAAAACACTTTTATACAAATCAGAATACTGTGCACGCTATACAGCCTAAATGACTATGATTTTAAAATTAGTTTGGGTCTAAAGATAATAAAACAAACACCTGCTCAAATACAAGTTTAAATAACAAAGTTAATTCAAAAGACGATAAAATAATTCTCTACCAATCAAATACGAGGTCATATAGAGATAAGGATTACCCCCGACCAATCACAAGAAGGAAAACATTTCCTTTTACCTGCTTAAAGGATCTTTCCACAGCATGTTTCAATTTGAAATATATTTATAAAAATATTAATAACAATGATCTTGTCCTAACGGGAATGTGTACCTTAATATTACTGTATTAGATTAAATTAGCCCAGTCGACAAAAAAGGCTTATTCCTACAATTTAGGCCTAAATTTAGGCCTAACGTATTTATTTGCAACACATTTTACAGAAAAAGGTCAGTTTTAAAATATTTGACCTGGAATTAGGCTTGCTTAAATCGCCTCGGTTACAAAAAGGATTATCCAAAATTTAGACCTAAAGTAGTTATTTCAACACAATTTACAGAGAGAAGTCAGTTTCGTATCTGTAAGAGTGCGGGTTTTGTGTTTTCTCGTGATGGAGTGTCAATGTACATAGATAATAATATGAAATAATAAAGAAAACCCGAAATCTATTTAAAAAAACCTTTGAATATTTTTATTAACATCGAGTAATATATAAATGTAAGTGAAATAATTGTTATTTTTAAATAAAAACTTAGAATGATTTTAATAAAATACAGTTATGTTAGCAGAGAAGAACATATTTTGTTATTTTATACTTATTACATGAGCTAAAGATGATGTTAAAGCAGTAAGTCAATAGAACAAAACGTGGCATAGCTTTGAGTAGAGGGGTGCTAGGGGCTGGCCTTACTGAATTACTGATTTATGCTTTAAGGGACGTAAAATATATGTTTTTTAATATAATTTCATAAAATTTTAGTAAAAGTTTTAAAACTTGATAGTTATAAAATTATTAACAAAAGGATTAACAGTTAATAATAAATTCTTTGCTCAAAGATAATGATTGATATATTATAGAAGTTTTAAGAAACTTTGAATAATTTTAGTTATATTTTGAATGAGTAATATAAATATACGTGTTTTTAATTTAAAACATAAAATGTTTTAATAAATATATACGTTATATGTCGAAGTGAGTGTGCGCTGGTGTGTATGTGGTTGTGTGTGTGTAAATCTGGATGCAAGTCGTAAGTTAAATCTGTGTGTAAGTAGAATCTGATGTGTGAGTGTAAGTAATCTGTGTGAGAGTAAGTAAATCTGTGTGATTAAGTTAATCTTGTGTGTGTGTATGGTTTAATGTAAGTGTCTATGACAAGTGTAAGTGCTTATAAGTGTCATATTAAGTAAATCATAGTTGAATTGTGTGTGGTGACCGCATGTGTATAAGGGTAAAATGTAATGCTTGGGTAAATTAAGGTCATTAGTTAATGGTGTATAAGTGTCATAGGAATTGTATGTATATGTGAAAAGTGTATGTGCGTGTGTTGTGTGTCGTGTTGATGTTTGTGGTGGTCTGGTATGTGTGTGTGTGTGTGTCTAAATAATAATAACATAGCATGAAGTAAATAACACTAAAGTATAATAAAATAAAAAAATAAAAATAATAAAAAATAATAATAAAAATAAATAAAATAATAATAAAAAAAAATAAAAAGTATTAAAACAAAATAATAAAAATAATAAAAATAATAAATGAGTTAAAGCAGTAAAGCAGTAAAGCAGTAAAGCAGAAAGTTAAAGCAGTAAAGCAGAAAGTTAAAGCAGTAAAGCAGAAAGTTAAAGCAGTAAAACATGAGTTAAAGCAGTAAAGCAGTAAAACAAAAGCATACTAATCCCCCCCCCCTTGGGGTTAGGTCACACCTCTATTGATTTACTGATTTACTGCTTTAAGGTATGTAATGTTAATGAATATGTGAGTTAAAGCAGTAAAACATATAAGTTAAGAGCCCAGTAAAAATATGGAGTTTAAGCGGTAAACATGAGTTTAAATCAGTAAAGCAGTAAAACAAAAGCATACTAATCCCCCCTAGGTGTTAGGTAACACCTCTATTGATTTACTGATTTACTGCTTTAAGGTATGTAATGTTAATAAATATGTGAGTTAAAGCAGTAAAACATATAAGTTAAAACAGTAAAACATGAGTTAAAGCAGTAAAACAGTAAAACAAAAGCATACTAATCCCCCTAGGTGTTAGTTAACACCTCTATTGATTTACTGATTTACTGCTTTAAGGTCTGTAAAGTATATGTGTTCTTAAATTAAAAAATGTTTAAGTGCCTAAAATTAGGAAAAAAAATGGAAAAATTTTTTTTTTTTTTCCATGGAAGACCAAATGAGTAAGTGTCATAGTGAATGTGTATAAGTGTAAATGTAAGTGTAAGTGTCTATTCGTGAGTGTAAGCTGTCATAGTGAATGTGTTATAAGTGTAAGTGGTGTGTGATGTGTGTGTGTTTTGTGACCGCTTATGTGTAAAGTGTAAATGAAGTGTCTATTGGCGTAAATAAGTGTCATATGTGAATGTGGTGTATAAGTTCATTAGGAATTTGTGTAACAGTGTCAATAGTGAATAGTGTTTGTGTGTGGGGATGTGTGTGTGTGTATATAAGTATAAGTGTGTATGTGTTGTGTGTATAAGTGTGTGAGTGTGTGTGTGTCTGTGTGTGCGTGTGCTGTGGTGTTTGTGTGTGTTGTGTGTGTGTGTGTGTGTGATTGTGTGTCACGGATGGAAATAAGTTAGGATAGATCCATTACAGGTTCAGGTTCCTACATGCACCTCATGTTAGCACAGATTACCTACCAAAGCTAGCATCAGTTACCTGGATGAGCATCAACGGGCGTGAGGCATAGTGCAGGAGAGATAAGTATGTAGCTAGTGCAGTGTCGCTAATGTTAGGTTAGGTTAGGTGTAGTTAGTTTAGTTAGGTTAGGTTAGTTAGGTTATGTTAGTAAGTCGGTTAGGTGCATGGTTTAGGATAGGTGTAGGCTGGGTATAGGGTATCCGGCAAGGTCAATGTTCGAAATATCATGATCCAAACAGTTAATCTAATATATATATATATATATATATATATATATATATATATATATATATATATAAATAATATATAGTTATATATAATATATATTATCTACTACCTCTCTCTCTCTCTTTCTCTCTCGTTCTCTTCATCTCTCCTCTCTCTCTCTCTCTCCTCCTCTCTCTCTCCTCTCTCTCTCTCTCTCCTCTCTCTCTCTCTCCTCCGCTCGCTCGCTCTGCTTTGTAGCATGGCGCATGTTTGGATCGTAAAAAGCCACGTGTTAGGTCGCTGGACGAAACCTAATACCCAAAAATAAAAATAAAAATAATGAAATAATTAAAATAATAAAAAACAATAAAAATAATTAAATAAAGAATGAATAAAATTATAAAGTTCAGGTACATTTGCACTCAATTAAGTACCTTAATAGTTTCCTGTTACGGGTATATGGGAAACTTAAAATTAAAGGTTACAAGTATATAAAAAGAAAATCAATAAAATAATATTTTTATTGTAAAATTTATTATTACACATATATTAATCAATATGTACATACAAATAAATAAGAATTCTACATCTTTCTTTTATATATTATAATATATTATATATATATATATATATATATATATATATATATTATATATATATATAATATATATTATTCATATATATAATCATATATATATATATATTATATATATATATATATATAACTATATATATAGTATTATATTATATAAATTGCATATATTATAAAATGCACAAAATCCGAGATGCGCTTTTCTAAACTTTTAATATGGAAATAGCTATTTCCAAAATTTTTGTATGCAAAAAAAATGATTTATATTCAAGTAAACCATTTGTTTATATATATAGATAGGCATTCCGATCACGGAGCCCCCCAATTAGGCTTAAGTTCGAATACCACTCCTTAGAAGGCTAGCGGTCAGTTGCAGTTCCGGGCTTTAGCTGATGGTATAGGTCACATTTTTTTAAATCCCACACATTCCTTTGTCTCATTGCTTGTGGTGAGATGATTCGCATCAGAGAAGAAGATTTACGCGCATGCGCACATGATGCATATACATGTATGCGCAAACGCGATGGGTACATATCACTATGACTAATCAGTAGTATGAAAATGACATAGTGGACGACCATTCCTTTAAAGAAGCCCAAATGGGTTCAGATACCTGTGAACTTCCAGAAGTAGACAAGAGAACTAATATTATATAGATATTATCATATATATATTATATATATATATACTAATAATATATATTATAATATATATATTATATATTATAGTATATATATATTATATATATGATATATATATATAATTATATATATAATTATATATATATACATATATATATATATATATATATTATAGTAGTATATATATAGTGAAGCAAATTTGACAAATAGATTCAATGAAAAACTTATGTATAGGATTGGGAAACCTCCTTGAGAGCCCAGACGATTAAAGCGATCACGGTGAAAATGAATGGTAAAAGATCACCGTATCATGAAACGGGTGCGGTAGCGAGCGAAGGACGGGATGATGAGCGGTGTGGCTGTGTATAAGGTGAGTGTAGTGTCTATGAGCATTCGCTGATATAAAATGACACTTCATGATCCGCTATGCTGAATAAAACTGAAATATTCGATTAAAAAGACATGAAGGTGGTCGTGAGTTATCAGGAAAAACGAGGATGCGAGACCAGGCGAAAAACGTCCGGCTTGTTCGCAGTGCGGTGCTGTGCGTTGCGGTTCGCGTTCGCGCTCGTCGACGCGTTCGCGGGGCCTTGCGGCTTTTAAGCGAAACGCGTTGGCTTGAACTCCGAAACGCCCCCACCCCTAAAGGGGGGTGGGGGAAATCCGCGAAAAAAAAAAAATAAATAAATAAAAAAATAAATAAATAAAATCTAAAAAAAAAAAAAAAAAAAAAAAAAAAAAAAATAAAAAAAAAAAAAAAAAAAAAAAAAAAAAAAAAAAACACCAAAAAAGGCGTGGAAAAAAAAAATATCCACCTGATTAGCGATTGTGCTCATCGCTGGTCAGTGTAAGCACGACGGAATGGGTATCCTACTACTGATGCAAACTCGGAAATTAATGATTCTAGACAGACAATTTATAAACAAATTCTGAGCTGCATGAAGAAGCACTTCAAACCTAACGTATTCCTGCTTGGCTTTGTAAAGTGTTCAGACACTACCTTAGAACGTCACTTGCTTACTTTTAATGTTTTTATTTTATATATATCGAAAATTAAATTTTTAATTACATTTAATTTCTATAATTAAACTGAAATTATCGTAAATAAGTTTCTTAAATCAGTTTTTCTACTAGAATTATATTTGCTGCGCTCACGTTATTTTTACCCCGGAACAACTATAAGCTAGCAACAGATGTCTTTCTTTGTAACAATATAGTTATGAATAATGCATTGACGTGTGGCAACTATTTATACTTATCGAACTCATAATACTACTATATATATATATAATATATATTATATATATCATATAATATATATTACTATAATATATAACTATATATATAATATATATATATATACTTATATATATATATATATTAATAATTATATACTATATATCTTAGGGACTTACCATACCACAAAAAAAGCCTATACGATACCGATACTCTTTTTTTAGGTGGCCGATACCCATATAACCCGATAGCCGATTTACCGAATACTTAATTAATATTAGATAAATACACAAAATAGGATAGAACATTTGTGTACTGTTAGGCAACTCAGGATTTCAATTCCCCTGTACAGTGTACCAACCCAATACTTATTCATTATATTTCAATCTGGATTTTGCCCCAAGTATAATTTATTTTTATAAATTAAATAGTATCTTAAGAAATAAGAAAATGCAATATAAAATGACATAACTTATTTTCATGCTTCCTGTGTTTATTCAAAAAAATTCCATTTCCATTTTCCAGTAAGTACTAACAAAGCTAGCTACTAATAGACTTTTCATGTGTTTAATGATCTACATTTACAAGAGATTCTATACTGCTATCTTCTTTAACTTTCACTCAGTAAATCTGCGAGAGTCCTTTTTCCATCTGGGTGTTTACAATTCCACCTACATAAAATACGCTCGCTCCGACTGATGAGGAGGACTGAAAATATTTGCTTCCAACGCTGATAATAATGATACCTTTCCCATCTTCATGCCACCACATGAAAGGATCTCTTCTGTAAGCAGCATCTCCAGGTTTTCGTTGAGCCTCATCTCTCTTTCACAGATTGCAAATTTAAATTATCTTTGCTCCCTTGAAGACTCATCTCTTTCAGTTTTTTCGATGGGGTTCTTTGGTGTGATTTCTTTTGATGATGAATGAAGATGTCATGCAATTCGGACCATGAATATCAACACGTACTTAACATATCCAAATCGCTCTTCATTTCATAGTTTATTTGCTGAAAAAAGCCACATATATCCACTATCCAGTGCTGTTGTCTGCGGGTTCTGATAAAGGCCGCTTGTCGCTTCTGAAATGCTATTTGTTTTGTCACGCAGCAAGTCTCTCGTTTATGGCTATTTAAATGCATTCGTAGAATGGTTCACCACTCAAAGATGGCATTTTGTCGAGTTTCAGCTAGACTTAATGACTTTTCTTATTTAAAAAATCTTTTATGTATTTTCCATTTTTGTTACAGTTGTCGCTCCTGCTACATCGAGCAGAACCCTATTCAAAGGAGTTGTGGAACGCCTCAAAAAACTCATACAATTCAAAGTAGCATGATGATATATAGATGCAGGCTTAAAGGGAGGAGACTTAAATCAAGTAGAAACACAGAAGATGGAAAGAGATCCCAGAAACAACGGTGGCAGAAACCCAGAAGCCACGCAGCCGAAGCTCAGATTTCTCCAGAACAAGAGGTGGCAGAAAGACAGGAACGCACCGCGACAACTATCTGGAGTACTAATATGACACAAAACTATCTGTGCAACCACAGCACCATCGTGCATACGACAGGGCGTTGTAAAGCTGCTTGGTCACCGAAACAGTGGAAATGTTTCCTCGAAACTGCCGCTACGATACTATAGCAAAGGACTAAGACTAGGATTCGCGCCGCAAAGATAGAGGGTCAGTGCCAAATAGAAACGTACAAGAAAACAGTTATAAACCTTTGCCATTACTGACTCACCCTATCGCGAAAAGCCGGGTGAACCAGAGCCCCCCAGATCATCGCCAGCATACTCCATAAAAGGCAATGCAGACCCTTATAGCTGGAGTAACTGAGAACAGAGGAAAAAGAAGTCTCGCAGTCTAAACAGAACTCACAGTTTCTTTGATGCCGCCCTAGCAACCGTTGTTTAATGTGGGTTCTATTTTATTTTTTGATATATGTAAGGCCTATGTTAAATTTTACATTAAGGGCCTCCCTTCAAAAGAGATACGGGAAGCTAGGTTTCTTTAGGTTAGGGGATTTTTAAAGTTGTTTTTTTTAAAAAACGTTAAATTCTCAAGGCTTGAAGATGACCCCACCAGAATTCTATCCAGATCAGCAAGCATGAATCGGAAAGATTAAACGAAGGCCAATTCTAGAAGTAAAACGGAGACAGATTGAATTCGAGGAATATAAAGGGTCAGGTCAATCAGCATATGATGGATAGGTTAGTTTGAGGTGAAAGATCATTAATGAAAAAGCAGGAATAAAGTAGGGCAGATAATACAGAAACCCCTGAGGAACACCATTTGACAGAAAAAAGGAAGTAGTGCACCATCAACAACTCGCCGATATAGCGCATTTGAAAGAAAGCTAACAAAGTAACTCTCTT
>JABUQX010005558.1:0-27106 GCA_015478945.1 Trachelipus rathkii | reverse complement strand
TGGGTATGAGTGCTTGAAGAAATGTTATTTTGGGGTTAGGTAATAAGTAGAGAAAAGTTGAAGAAAGGTAAATCTTCAGGTATAGATGGAATTACTGGTGAAAATTATCAAGGATGGGGGCTAGGTTGTGATTGAATGGAAGTTGTGTAGCATGGCATTTATGGAGGGTTTAGTTCCGATAGTTGGAGGAGAGCAGTAATAGTTCCCTTATATAAAGGGTAGGTGGGATAAGGAAACTGTAGGAACTATAAAGGACATTATTGAAGGTGCTGTAGGGAAGATATGCTAGTATTTTGGTTGAAAGTGCGTCGAGGGGCTGAATGAAGAACGAGGTCTGCATTTAGAAGTGGTAAGGATGTGTTGATCAAATTTTCACATTGAAACCAATGATAGAAAATGAAAGAAGAAATTGTATTTTTTTTTTTTTTTTTTTTGTTTTTCTAACCAGGGTTTGTCAAATTTTATAGAAAAGCTTTGTGGCAAGTGCTAGTGATATATGCTGTTGGTTGTAAGCGTCTGAATGAAATCAAAAGTATATATGTCAATAGTGAAGCGTGTGCAAGAATAAACGGAGGTGGGGCTGAATAGTTTAATATTAGTAGTGGAGTAGAGGCAGGGATGTTTATGTCTCCTTGGGTATTTAATTTGTATGGATGGGGTGATGAAAGAAATGCAGGTAGGGGGTGGGTGGCAGGAAATGGTGTTAGACTGATGGAGGTGAAGAGAGTGGAGGGTTTATGCCCACCGTACGCTAATAATTTGATTTTAACTGTACGGTGAATTTGAAAGAGCTTTATAAGTTGGTAGACAGTTTGGCATTGTGTCTAAAGGAGGAGTTTGAAATTAAATGTGGATAAAGTAAGGTTATGGTGGCGGGTGAGGAGAGTCTGTTGTGTGAAATCATATTTGGACGGTGAGCAGATTGGAACAAGTATCTGAGTTTTAAATGTTTGGGATTTATGTTAGACGAAAATTGAACGGTTAATGAAGAGTGTAGTTGAAAAATGTGAATGATAGGAAGGTGGCTGGTGCAGTTAAACTCTTGGTTAAACGGAGTTGAGACTGAATAGTTTAATATTAATAGGGGGGTGAGGCAGGGTTGTTATATCTCCCTTGGCTATTTGTATATGATGGGGGTGATGAAAGGAAATGGAGGTTGGGTGGTGAAGACGGTGTTAGATTGATGGAATGGAAGAGAGAGGAAGGTGCCGTGCTTGTGTACGCTAATAATTTGTTTTTACGTTGAATCCGAGAGCAGAGAAGGGAGTGGTAGACAGGTTTGGTAGGGTGTCTAAAAGGTTGGGCTAATTGAAGTAAATGTGGTTAAGAGTAAAGTTATGGTAGTAGGTGAGGAGAGTCCGTTGTATGGAGTCATGTTGGATGGTGAGCAATTAGAACAAGTATCTGTGTTTAAATGTTTGGGATGTATATGTTGGACGAAAATTGAACGGATGATGCAAGTGTAGTAGGAAAGTTGTTGTGATAGGAAGGTGACTGGTGCAATTAAATTCTTGGTGGATGTAAAGGGGACTAAATCTTGATTGTGCTAGGATTTTATATGAGGGTGTTGCTACTGGTGTTAATGCATAGTATTGAGAACTGGAGAATAAAGAGGTATAGATATAGGTGCAATCTGTCTAGATGGACAATCTTCGGGGTGTGTTAGGTGTAAGAAGAATTGACAAAATGGGAAATGAACGTGTTAGGGGGTTGTGTGGTGTGAATAATAGTGTAAATGAGAGAATACACGAGTGTATTAAGATGGTTTGGACAAATGGAAAGGATGGATGATAGTCGGTTGGTTAAGCAAATGTATAGTGGCGTGTGCTGGAAATCGACCGGCTGAGAGACCGAAAAAGAAGTGGATTGAGTCAGTAAATGAA
Source organism: Trachelipus rathkii (assembly GCA_015478945.1). Taxonomy (NCBI): domain Eukaryota; kingdom Metazoa; phylum Arthropoda; class Malacostraca; order Isopoda; family Trachelipodidae; genus Trachelipus; species Trachelipus rathkii. The sequence goes on along the minus strand of JABUQX010005558.1, from coordinate 25,223 downwards.
TGTAAGTGTACGTGTGGCAGAGGCGAGAAGAAAGGTGCATAATAGGAGTGAATGGCGGGGTTTTGTGAGAGGGTATAGTTGTGGACCGTTTAGCCGGGGTGAACCTTACATTGACAAGGTACAACAACGAGAGTCCGTCGCACTCTCCTGAAGACATATGGTGGATTTTTCTGACTACGACAAGCATTTACTTAAGGGGATGATACGTGGGACGGTGGCTTTCAATTCGAGTTACGTCATGTTCTTTTACTACTTTTCTGTTTCCTATGTATGTTGCGCATCTTACCCCCAGTCTGGTTAAATTTTTTTATCTGAAATCGTTTGAGAGGGGAAAAGGGGAAAGATTCTATTCGAGATTAACCTCTCGAAAACTTTAGATAAAATAGAAAGTCTATATAGGTCTATATGAGGCAGGATTGTTGAGTGGTTTATTAGGTCTTAGTATGGGGATTGTGTGTGCGTGTTTCCTGATAGATTTTCTGTTCCGGTGTGTATGCTTCGCACCTCACTCCTAATCTGGAGATAGGAGAAAGATAATAATAATAATAATAATAATAATTAATAATAATAATAATAATAGTAATAATAATAATTATATATATATATATATATATATATATATATATATATATATATATATATATATATATATATATATATATATATATATATATATATATATATATATATATATATATATATATATATATATATATATATATATATATATATATATATATATATATACTATATATATATATATATATATTTATATATATATATATAGAGACCTTCACTGGAATTGGCGGTAATCGTAATGATTATTTTTTTAATATCGATATTTTATTTTAAAAATATCGATTATTTTTCATAATATCGATATTATTGTTTTAAAAATATCGATTATTTTTATTTTTAATGATAAATTTAAAGATTTTCATTTTTTTAATATTATTTAATATTCTGTGAAGTAACTTTTTATTAATAAACGATAGATTTTAATATTTTTTTTTGCAAAGATTTAATTGGGTTATTCATATTTTAAATTTAGATTTAACAACATGTCAATGAGCATTGTTAAACTTTTTCAAGATATTAATACGAAAGAAAAAGCAATTATATTTCTAATGAATCATGGAATACTTCACTCTTCAAGAATGTGTAAGAATAACCATACAATGAAACTTTCATTAAGTACTAATAAGGATAGATGGAGATGTCATTTAAAGAATTGTGAACAAGAAATACGCTTGCGAAAGGACACATGGTTAGAATCTAGTAACCTAGCTTTTGAAACTATCATATATTTCATATTTTGTTGGTGTAAAAATTTATCAACAAACACATTTTGTAAAGAACAGCTCAATATGCATTTCGAATCGATTACTGACTGGAAAAATTATTTGAGACAGGTTTAATATTCTTAGTTTGTAATAATATTAAAAAGTGAAAATCTTTAAATTTATCATTAAAAATAAAAATAATCGATATTATGAAAATAATCAATATTGATATTATAAAAAATAATCAATATCGATTACCGGGCCAATTCCAAAGAAGGAAAAATAAAAATAATCGATATTATGAAAAATAATCAATATTGATATTATAAAAAATAATCAATATCGATTACCGGGCCAATTAAAGAAGGCCCATATATATATATATATATATATATATATATATATATATATATATATATATATATATATATATATATATATATATATATATATATATATATATATATATATATATATATATATATATATATATATATATATATATATATATATATATATATATATATATATATATATATATATATATATATATATATATATATATATATATATAAATAACAATATATATATATATATATATATATATATATATATATATATATATATATATATATATATATATATATATATATATATATATATATATATATATATATATATATATATATATATATATATATATATATATATATATATATATATAATCAAAGCTATATTTCGCTGAGTTTGGTACGTAGAAGGCCTTATTTATATATTTATTAAAAAGTTTCTACAACAGTCTTCATAAGATGTTAAATTTCGTAAGCTTTCGGTCCTTAATTTTCTGGACCCTCCTCAGACGATTTTATTTGAAGACTAAATAAAAATTATTAAAATTTTATAAGATTATGTAAAACAGTTGAAATATGAAAAGTAGTTTAAATTTAAGTAAATTTTGCTTTTATATTTTTGAAAAATGGTGTGGTGGTAAGAATGTTGTTTAGTGTGGGATTGAACGTATATTCTCCTTTTTGTAGGTTAAAATTAGGTTAATATACTATATAATTTATATAAAAAATCGTCTGAGAGAATCAGAAAATGGGACAGCTACAGCTAGCATCTTATGAAGAACTGTTGTTAAAAATAATAAATATATATATAAAACATTCTATTATAATATATATATATATATATATATATATATATATATATATATATATATATATATATATATATATATATATATATATATATATATATATATATATATATATATATATATATATATATATATATATATATATATATATATATATATATATATATATATATATAAAGGTGGGCATTAACGCGTTAAGCGTTAATCCGTTAATTAACTCGTTAATTTTTTCGTTAACTTTTAACGCTTTCGTTAATTTCGAAAAGAAGTAACGGACTATTAGCGAGTTACATTTGTGAATTAACGTTAACGAGTTAAAATTTTCCCCTACATCCGTTAACCGTTACCTTAATTTACGAGTTTATAAAATATTTTCTTATCAGATTTTAAATTGTATTAGATTCGATTTCGATAAGAGACAAACTTTTTTTTTCCAAAATTTCCTAAACGCTCCTCTCAATGGCTCAAAATGTGTTTATCTTTACTCGGTTATTATCCCGTTTAGTAATGTTTAACACGGTTGGAAAAAAACGAGTTTTGAGGGAATGTGCTTACGTGCTGACACCGCCCCTCGTTCAACTATATTCTCTATGTCTTAATACTAGCACTTTCCCTCAGTGTTGGAAGCACGCACATGTCCAACCATATTCCGAAAAAAGGAAGCCGCTCTGATCCTTCTAACTATCGCCTTAGCTCTCACTTGTATTCTATCTAAGATCTTTGAAACCCTTCTCAACTCTCACTTCTTAGACCATCTGGAATCTCATTCTCTTCTTTCCGATCGCCAGTACGGCTTTTGGTGTTCAAGGTCTACTGGCGATATACTTTCCTATTTAACCGATTTATAGTTTTCAGCTCTTAGGAACTACGGGCAGACTTGCGTAGTAGCGCTTGAGATATCTAAAGCATTTGACCGGGTATGGCACGCATCATTGCTCTCCAAGCTCCCCTCCTTTGGGTTTCCTCCTTCTTTTTGCTTACTTATGTCTAGCTTTCTTTCAAGTCGCTAAACATCGGCTCTGGTTGATGGAGTGACTTCTTCTTTTTCTGTCAATAGTGGTGTTCCTCAGGGTTTCGTCTTATCTCCTACTTTATTCCCTCTTTTCATTAATGATCTTCTCACCTGCACATCTAACTCTATCCACTCACATGCCGATGAATTGACCCTTCATTCTTCAACTCATTTCAATTCTGCTCCATCTTTTACTTCTAGAATTGCCTCGTCTTAATCTTTCCGATTCTATTCTCGATGATCTGGATAGAATTTGCGGGTGGGGTCGTCTCAACCTTGTGAAATTCAATTCTTTAAAAGCCCAACTTCTACAAATCTCCCTCTCTAAAATACCTTCTAACTTTCCTATCTCTTTTGATGGTTCTCTCGTCTCTCCTGTTGACAATTTAAACATCCTTGGCCTTAACATAAACAAAAAAATGTCTTGGAAACCTCACATCACAACGGTTGCTAGGGCGGCCTCAAAGAAACTGGGAGTTCTGTTTAGACTGCGAGACTTTTTTTCCTCTTCTCAGTTACTCCAGCTATACAAGGGTCTCATCCGCCCTTGTATGGAGTACTGCTCTCATATCTGGGGGGCTCTGGTTTCACCCGGCTTTTGGACAGGGTCGAGTCAAAAGCCAAAAGGCTTATAAACTTATGTATTTTCCAGTTCACTTGACCCTCTATCTTTGCGGCACGATGTTGGTGCTTTATCTCTTTTCTATAGGTATCGCAGCGGCAGGTGTTCGAGGGAACTTACCACTCGCGTACCACCACCTTTACGACGCCCTAGTAGCACAAGGGGTGCTGTATCTGCGCACGAGTTTTGTGTAGATATTGGTAACTCCAGGCTAGTTCGCTGCGGTGCTTCCTTCTTTCCTGCCACCACTGTTCTGTGGAACTCTCTTCCATCTTCTGTGTTTCCTGCTGAATTTAATCTCCCTCACTTTAAAGCCTGCGTCTATGTTCATCTGCGTAATTTGCGCTAGCGGATGAAATTTTGGCGTGCAACACCCCCTCCTTGAATAGGGCTCTGCCCGTGAGTGGTGGTGATAACTGTAAATATATATATATATATATATATATATATATATATATATATATATATATATATATATATATATATATATATATATATATATATATATATATATATACTATCTATATATATATATATATATATATATATATATATATATATATATATATATATATATATATATATATATTGAAGACGGTTAACGTTAACGATTAACGTTAACTTCCGCTACATTCTTTACCGATAAACGCTTTAATGATTAACGCCGTTAATTTTTTTTTTGTTAACGATTAAGAATTAACGACGTTAACTTTCTCATTAACGGTGCCCACCTTTGTATATATATATATATATATATATATATATATATATATATATATATATATATATATATATATATATATATATATATATATATATATATATATATATATATATATATATATATATATATATATATATATATATATATATATATATATATATATATATATATAATATATATATATAGGCAAAAATTTTTTCCGTGCTATTAACAGTGTGTAGCCTAGCTACGAAATTATGATAAAATATAAATGATAAATGTGTTATGTTAATTTGTAATATATAAAAAGTTTCGTCTCAAATAAAACTTTGGAACTAATCCCTAAAAATGTTTATTTACCATAATATCTTAATTAATAGCAATTTTCTAACTCGAAAGAAAAAAACAATTAAAAGTTATTAGTTTTTAATTACTTTTATCATATTTTTATATAATTTTGTTTAAAAAAATTATGCTTACGATTTTCTCCCATTATTTACTCTCTAAATATTTTTTATAATATTAAACATTTATTTATTTAAAAAAATTTTTTTTTTTTTTTTAAAAAAAAAAAAAAAAAAAAAAAAAAAAAAATATGTTGGTTTAAACCAAACAATAATTCCCCTTAACTAAACTTTCATAATAAAAAAATGTTGCACAATGTGTGTGATTTACCAGAAAGACGAATAAATTTCCTAGTGTTCTCACCAAAAAGTTAAAATGTGCCAAGCCTACCAGAAATAACAATTTCATACTATGCTCACAGATTATTAATATTAATACACTATGCATTCTAGAGTACTTGTTTAAGTAGTTATCATTCAATTCAACTGGAGAGTATCACGAGCTCTCGTGCAGGTGGGTTCACTTGCCTTGAGCTCGTGATAGCCTGAAGGGCAGTATTTTGTCTGCCTGGAGGGATGGCATATGCCCTTCGTTGGTGAGTTCTCTCAAAAAAAAAAAAAAAAAAAAAAAAAGACGCGTTTGGCTTGCAGGAAGGGAGGAGGTGAGAATGAAACGTTGGGTGGTTATTGTTTTAATGGAGAATCCCTTTCCATAAGAGCATCAGTAATCTGCCTCTGGTGTCCTTTTCTCTTTGAGAGAGTCTGTAGCCCACTTGGGCCTGCTTTTTGCTCACTAGTTCTGAACCTTTTTAGAGTTAAAAACGTCTATGGTTGTCCGTTTCCTTTTCCCTTAACACTTTTCTGTATTAGTATGGTTTGTCCTGGAATGCCCTATGCGTTAAAAAAAAACCGAGGGTTAGGGGAAACTGTCAGATTCTCCGTACAACCCTTTCTCCAATCAATGTTAATATTTTTCTCCCTTTTTCTCCCTATCTCATTTAAAGTTTCTTGAGTTCATTAATAAAAATTGTCAGGTAAGAAAACTGCTACAAACAGAATTACCAACATTTAAATATCATTTTTCATTATTTTAAAAACAAAAAATTGAAAGTATTTAAATATTGGACAGCGATCATTTTTAAATTTTAGATATTTAAAATAAAATTATGTTTTTTTGTATACTGATGCCAATACTAATATCAAAATGGGCTGAAAAATGTAAAGCCCACACCCAGCAAAAAATGACCCATAGGAATTTCTATTGGTTTTCATGGTCCCTATCGGAACCCAAATATTCCTACTAGCGAAATAGTATATTTTCGTAACTTTCCTATGCAGAATCCCAGCATGGTTCCTATATGGTATGTTCCAATAAGATCCTATAGATTTCATTCCTATAAGGCCCTATAGATTTATACCCATGTACCCAATGATCAAACCAATCAAGTTTCTCGCCATTATCAGCTTTGTTTACATGGTGAATAGGCCTCGTTGACTTTTTGTCCTGTGTTTTCGTTTTTAGCTGTGATTCAGTGGTGTGACAATAATTAAATTATTAAAAAATATTTAACAAATAAAAAAATGAGATTATTATCATAAATCCTTTGGCACAATTGATCTCTTAAAATTTACTCCTAATTTGGAGTCACAGTTTCAGCAGTCCAAATGTCGCTTTTCATCTACGAAGGAATGTATAGCTGAAGAAATGGAGAAATCTCTTCGCAGTAAAATCCTGATAAAAAAAAAATACATAGAAATGAATAATATAACTAAATAAACACCTTTTTATTACTATAATACTCAAATAACATCAATATATATTTTTTTCAAATTCGAATAATTTCCAATTTCCATTATCTTTATCTAATATCTTTTTTGAATTTATTGTAGAAAATCCTCGTTAGTATTGTATCAAGAGAATATGTTTCATAATTCAACTTTAGACATTTCATCGCATCTTGAAAAAAAATACTTTTAAAAAGACCCAGTTCCCTCACGATTACATTTCTTTTCACCTTAGCATAGCCAATCTAATATTGATACTTCAATTTTCAACTTTTAATTTTCCAAAAAAAATTTCCAAAAAAATTTCACATCTTTTGGGAATTCCCTTTTATCTCTTACTTTTACCTCCATTAGCTTTCCGTAGTATACTCCATCATAATTTTCCCCCGTCATCACCACTATTCTTTCAGAATCATCTCTAATAGTTTACTTTCTACTCTTTTTGAAATACCTACTCTAAAAATACTAACTTAAATGGTTAACTTATCGACTCAATTCTACCATAAACCTAACACCATAACTTTCACGGACAAATAAGAAATAATATAATACACACCAAATTTTCCCAGGTAATTTAAAACTGCTATTAACAATGGTCCTGTACAATCATAGGTGATCAACAATCGCAGACTATTTCTTAACTTAATATTGCCCTATATAATCCCCCCCCCGAGTTCGTGTACAGGTGCAGATGTTGCGCACTGAAAAGCGGCGATACTGTTGTGGGAATACGATACTAGGGACTGCACCTAAACGAAATGAGAAATAATGTCAATAAAAAGAGTATTTAGCTATTATGGAGCAGGCTCAGGCTCCTTAAAAACGCAAATATTGCGTCAAACTGCAAGATTGGAGATTCGGTTAAAATGTAGCCTATAAGAGCCGGTCACCATAGGGTATAGATTACAGAGCGGGAAAATATTTGCAAAGTAGTGTCTCTAAAACAGGACATCCTATCAGGATATGGTGAACCGAGAGAGGTGCAGATCAGGTTAAATGAACAGGATCAGATTTGCTTGGTTTCCCTTGCTATAAGATGTCTATGAGTAGCATTGACATAACCAATGCTAACTCGATTTAAGGAACCTGGGAGAGGCAAACTCTTCACGAAGAGTTTTACAGAACGAAATTTAGCACCTCGTATGTATTTTTTCCAGCAGTCATTCCCCAATTTTGAAACCCCTTTTGAGGTGGGATTAATAGTCGATAGCAGGGAGAAGTCCCCCATTTAGATTTTTTTAAGCTAGGTTGGTCTTGTAGGATCTGCTCGGTGTGGCCACCTGAGCCGCTGAAATTGTTAGCTTTCTCATCTCTTGCAGCTTTCACGAGATAGGGAACCCAGTAAATCTGTAAGACTTTCATTTGAACAGAGTCGGAACAGGTATTGTTGAATTTTGAAAGCAAGGGGTTCCTAAAGGATCTATTCTGAATAGAGAGAAGTGCGCTTTGAGAATATGAAAAAGTGATGACAGATTCAGTCCTGTTGAAAACTAGAATCATATTAATTGCAAGTAGCAGAGCACCTAGGTCTGCCATAAAAATAGACAAGGCGGATAATAGGATATGGAGCAAAGTGCAATCAGATAAATTGCTGATGCTCCGACTCTTCTCGTCTTGAAGTCATCTGTAAAGACAGATATTGAGTCAGCGCCACTTGTAAGGAGGGAAGAGAAGTCGGCATTGAGGAAAAAAGGATGGTCCGAATTCAACAATGATCAATCATGTCTCTTTCATATTCGTGGGAGGGGGGTGTAATTTCCATAGGAATAAGATAAAACATTTTTGAGTGAGATTTGGATATATTTGAAGACATTAGTCACCACTGATGTAAACGAACAAAAGGGTGGGCGAAGGGTCACTGTATCAAGAACTGAAATCAGAATTAAGGGTGTAGGAGTCCTTAGTCGAACATACGGGGCACATGAAATGTTTTCTTCTCAGAAACAGAGGCATGACACTAATCTCTACCACCAGATTCTCACTAGGCGAAGAACAGAAAGCCATGATCTCCATACGGAGACTCATTGGACGGAGTTCCTAGATCTCACCAAGACCATAAAGTGCCAGAGTTGAATACTTATACTTTTTTATATAAATCTCTTGTGAAGGGCAAAAGCAAAAGGCCTACATAATTCCACCAGAGTTGGAGGGAGTTCCCAAAGTAAATTCGAAATCAAAGACCGACATGACTCGATACACGGGGTTTGAAAGTGTGTAAGTCAGAGGTAGTTGGGGAAAATAGATAAAGGGGGTGTGTTTCAGACTTTACTAGTGAAATATATGTTAAATTGAGCATAGCGGTTAGGTCTGGGATCAGAGAGTTGTACAGAGAAAAGATGAAACTGTGCAGAAAAGCGGGTCGCACGAACCAGAATGGAGGAGGAAAGCGATTAAAAGTTCAGAAGAGCAGTGTCTGTTGTAGAAGCGATAGAATAAAGAGAGTCACGCAACAATTCGAGGGGTAGAAAGAGAGTGGAGAACTAGTGAGAGCAGGAGAATTAATAAGACGAAAAGCCCTAGACTCTACCTTTTCGAAGTGCTATATGAGTGGAACCACCTTAGATGTGAGAGGCATTCTCTATACAGGTGCGAAAGACACCTCTATAAGGGGCAAGTAACTAGGGGAGGTGTGAAGGCCCTCAGAACATCCAGCCATTTGGGAAGCTTGTTTAGAAGAGAAGTAATGTGCTAATGTGATCCTTTCAATTACGGTCATGAGAAAAAGTCTCACCGATAATTTTCATTTGGAAGACAAGAAGGTTTAGTACAAATAGTACTTCGGACGAACTTTTATTTGTGTAATAGGATTGTCTCGTGAAAGAAATGATGAAATAATGAATTTTAACTCATTGAAGCATAACACCTTGTTATCTAAGCCAAAAATAGAAATTCGAGATCCGGGCTAGTTACTTCAAAGACGCCCCCAGCTAGAGCTAATTGTTGTTGGGAGGGACGTCTATTAAAATGAAGGGTAGAGTCGTCGGCATAGGGATGGATAAGTGATGAAGTAATAGAGAGGTCAATAATGAAAAATAAGAGCTGGGGGGGGGGGAAAGAACAAAATCCGAGGAATGCCACTATTTATAGATTTAAAGGATGAACGATGGCCGTCTACACCACCTGCTATAGAACGCCGGAAAGAAAATCAGAGTTCACAGCGAGAAGGATTGATACCGAAAGAGAGAAGTTCAGAAATCAGAACTTTGTACCCGACTCTATCGAAGGTTTTTCAATATGTCTAACACCACAGCGAAAGATTCAACGAGATTCCGAAGGGAAGAGGACCACGAATCAGAAAAAGATCACCAGTAAAGCGCTTCTTACGAAAGCCATACTGACGAAAAGAGGTAAGATTAGAAGCAATCGAGATGTTTCCAGATCTTCCCATAAATAATAACTTCGAAAACTTTAGAAAGAAAACAACAGAAGTTAAAGCGATAGGACGATAGTTGGAGGGTTGAGAGGGATTCCCTTTCCTCAGCACATGTTGCATGAGCTCACGTTTAAAGCAAGAAGCGAAGGTCGAAGTAGAAAGACATAGAGAAAATAGTTTACCAAAGCAGGGTGCAAGCTGGAGAGCACAGGTTTTGAGAACCACAGGAGGAATACCATCAGGATTGTACGTGTTAGTGTTAAGCTCAAAACGATCAGAAATAACATCTTTAGAAGAAATTACAATATTAGTCATAAATGAGCTGGAGGGAGGTGAAGAAAGAGGAATAACTCTGGAATCGTCTAAGGTGGAATTAGAAGCAAAGGTTTGAGTAAAGAGTTCAACTTTAGCGGAAGATAAAACGGCAGTTCTACCGTTGGAAGATACTTGAGGAGGGAAAGAGAAAGAAACAATGTTAAGAGTTAAACATTTTCTGTAAAATGCCAGATAGGACATGAGGAAGAGGAACCAGTAATATTATTATATTTTCTACGATTCGGGAATGAAATATAAGTTGCGTGGGTTTCTGAGTTTGAAAGCGCCGATAATTCCTAAAGACATCGTCCCGGTGGCGAATAGGTGTACCAAAGGTGGTAGAAGTGAGGTAACAATGATAATCCAGTCGTTCAAAAAAAATCAATCAATGGTCATTAGCTGATGGCGTGCCATATACGAGAGCTTAATTCAGAGCTGCATATTGACAGATTCCCCACAAAGTGAGAATCGGACTGGGCTGGAGATATTGGAGAGCACATCATTGAATCCCAATGAGAAGACTTTCACACTGAGGACACTACCCTGTGGCACCTCCTTCCATGAGAAATGGTCTAGAGAAGGGAGAGTTGCACCGTACTTGAAAGGACCTGTTAGCCATCAAGGTCCAGAGAAAAAAGGGAGCTGACCCTTCAGGCCCAATAATTGATTGTTTTGCATTGCCCCAATATCCATATAGAATTTTATGCCCTCTAAAGGTAAATAAAATAAAATAAAAAACATTGTTTGAGAATGACTGATTTAAAACAAAGAAGCAGGTCAATAATTAAACGGTGTATTCTAAAATCAAATTGTAGGAGAAAATGCTTGGATATTTTCCAGAGTTGGGAGAAAGCGGTTAGTAAACATTCTATCCATCAATTTGCACGAGTGGCATGGTAATGGAGTGTAACAGGGAGGTTGCAATTTGGTAAATTTCGTTTTCCCAGTTTAACAATATGGATGGTGTGTGCCGTTTGTAATAAGGGTGGGAAGGTATTCCTCACCAGATGCAATTGTATAAGGTTAGAACAGGCTGAGGAGGAGGGGTGGAAGTGGCGTATCATTTGGGAATAAGATATGCCATCAAGCCCCAGTGCTCCATCCAAGAACGCCCAGAGGTTGTATGGAGGAGGAGGGTCCTCACCAGGTGGCACACAGAAATCCGAAGGTTTAATAATAATAATAATAATAATAATAATAATAATAATAATAATAATAATAATAATAATAATAATAATAATAATAATAATAATAATAATAATAATAATAATGATGATGATAATTTTTTTAGTAGATGTACAGGGACCATCACCAGAACACAGGAATGTTATTATAATGTGTCAGTATACTAACAACGGGAAATTCTTAAACAAAACGAAGCATGAACAGAACTGAAAGGGTTAGATCTTATATAAGATGTTCAGTTCTAACAGGAAGGCAAAACTCGGTCACTACTAAAGTGAAAAGATTCGGATATGATGTGCGGAATGCTTTGCTCGAGAGGTATAATGAGCACAATCAGGAAAAAACTTGTTTCTAAGAGCTGAGATGGCCTCGAAATCTACAAAGATTTGAACTACTCTAAGTCGAAGCCAGTTGGATGAGCAAAATGGGCAGGTCGGGGGATCCAACCTCTGCCCAACATGTTTGTCAACCAGAAAGGAAACGCCCACATATAGTGATGGAAAAATCTGTAGTAGGGAAGCGTCCCAGACGTACAGCAGGAGGAAGGTACTGGGCATTCGACAGCCTGAGTTACCACGTGTTTAGCCTCCTTATCGGCTTGCTAGTTTCCAGGAACACCCACATAAGAAGGGACCCAACAAAACGCAATATCTTGCTTTTACACATGCAACTAGCAGCCAAAGGGAGTCTAATTCGATCGGTTAAGCAACGCCTAGAGAGCACTTCTAGAATCGGAAAAGTTTACATAGTTATCCTCTGGTGCAATATTACCGATTCTGTTCACCGCCATAGACACCGTTATCAGTTCAGCCGAGAAAACGGACAAACAAGGTCGAAGGGGTGTGGAATATGGTGAGGTCCGAAAATACAGTCGATCCTCCCACCTCTCCTTCCATCTTCAAGCCATCTGTGTAAACTGATATCCAATCGCTATGGAATCCCACAACTGTACCGGATGTCTATCTGGCTTTTGCTAAAGATTGAACCCCAGTGCAAACAGAATACAGAGCCTGAATACAGAAAAATAAGCACATGAACTGTTCCCACCGCAGGGACAGGGGCATCACCCCTGCCTCCAACTACAGACTTTCCCTCGATGAGGAACGAAATGCTCCTGAGGCTTTCGTCAGACCTTCGGTCTGAAGTGGGTCAAGAAGACGAGGTACGACTGGAAGGTCTGCCCATAGATGGCACAGCCATGTTCTAGACTCTAGTTAGTCCTTACCAGTTTGGTGCCAAAGTGGAGCCTGTTGTTTCTGTCCTCACCCCGTCTTCGAGGTGAGGTGTCGTAAGAGACCCAAGGAACGGCAGAAACTAGCTTTAAGGTGAGCAATGTGAGGGAAGTACGCGAGGCTCTCATCGAACAGCAGACCGAAGAACCTCACCTTCGGCTCCCCAAGGATGAGGAAGCCACAGACGTGTAATATAGGAAGCGATTGTATTCGACCTTCTCGCAGGAGATTTTTCAGGAAAAGTATTAGTTTCCGATGTGGAGAATATAAAGCCACATACAGAAGTTAACGCACCATACAATACCCTTATCGATCAGTGAAGTTAACGCACCATACAAGGAAGTTTTGCTTTTGTGATGTATAGGGCAAGATCGTTAACATAGATGGAGCAGCGGACTGAGTTTAATTAAGACTATCTGTTGAAGAGGAGAAGCACCAACCATTTCATCAATAAGGCCATCATAGCTCCCATCGGTTTCTGGTCATTATTGTCCAGGGGTGAATTCGACCATTCTTTAAAGTGTTTTTCTATTTATTAGTACTCAAAAATTTTCCTAGTAGACATCTGTTACGCAATAAAGGAACATAAAAGATGAATATAAATCCCGGGAGCGTAACCGCGGAAACTACGCCAGCCACAGGCCCAGAGCATAATACCTACCACCGAAAAACCTCACCCCGTAGTGTGGGACATGGGGGTGGCTTCGGAAAAAACCAACGGAACTCAGCGTCGTTCCCAAAATGAAAAATATTAGCCGATCACCACACGGATAAGACGCGAAGACCAAGATCATACACCCAAGTGCAGGACAGCCTTCTCAGTGGTTAGACAAGGTAGGTCCGGGTCCTCAACAATAGGCGGCCAGAAGAAAGGCGAGAACAACCGGCTTTTGACATATACTCTCACCCACGGTGGAAAGAGAGCAAGATGGGCATACGATAGCACAAGAGACAACAGCTCGATAGCCATTAGATGTAGGAGGAAACTGGCATAAGAGATCAAGAATACGTAGAGTAGTATGTACAGAGAAAGAAATGGAGGAGGGATAAAAACGCTACTTAAGGGGGAAGGAACGGGTGATGGAAGAACGGGATACAAATAAAATAATAAGAAAAATAATAATAACCACCAGAAAAGTAAAAAAGATAAGAAAAAGAATAATAAAAATTACAATCTAATGACAATAAAAATAATAATGGTAATATGCTATAAGACATAGAGGATGTAATCATTAAACAAAAAGAGGGGAGAGATAAATCAAACAAAAACATTAACGCGAGCCGACTGCAGCCGAGAGCGGACGCATTGAAAAAGAGTGGAAAAGAAAGATTCATAAGAGAAGGAATTAGAGAGAAGAGAAGCAAAGAAACACAAGGGGAAGCTCAACAGGAATGGAACTTTGAGTGTTGGGGGAAGGAGATGGTTTCTGAGAGAACATTTGAGACTGTGCAAAAACTTTTTAGAAAAGGAATTGCAAAACTAGACTATTTGAAAGCAAAATTAAAAATCTATTTTAATTAACGGAGGAGCAACAAAATTTAATTCTTTGTTTCTTTCTTGACGCATATAAAATAAAATAAATGGATTCGGAAGTATACACCAGATTTGGGACCCAAGTTATCTAACCACAAACCACAAACTGATAACAAGGCGAAGAACAGAGAGAGAGACTTCAAAAGGGGATTGCGCCAGGAGAAAGGGGACACATGTTCTATGGAGCTGCGCAGGCTGGCTATATGAGCTATAGGATATAGAGCACTATATTTTCAAACTATATGATACCAGAGCTTATATTGCAACTTCTAGCACGTGCTGAACTATATTTAAATACACCGATGGTGTCTACCAGGTTTGGTTATTAGTTTTGAGAGAGTCATTGAATTGTATAATAGGTGCAGGAAGCTTTCTTCTATGAGTTATTACCCACCTCCCCTTTTCTAACCTTTTCTAGCATGACATGTCACACGATCGCAGATACCAGAGTAGAGTACTACCCCTAGGTCCATAGGGTACGAGGGGGAGTCGGTGGTGTGTGTGAGAGTGCTGAGATGCTTCCTTTCCTGGGTGGCCGCACACCCACCCTTTTCTAACTGACATGTCCTACCGTCTTAGGGCACGGCTAATAATGATTGTCTACTCACTAGATTTATAAGGTACGAGAGTCGATTACAGTGACATTAGGTGCTAAGGTTGGTTCCATCTGCGGTGCATTATCCCCACTTCCACTTTTCCCTTGCTGAATTTTTTGATATCGTACCATGCCTGAATATTTCCGACTGTATCGATTAGTACATATTCGACACTGCTGAGATCAAATTCCTGTGGTTTACCCAGCAGAATCGATTCTCTAACTCAGAAAGTTAGTATTAGATATTACCCTACCCACTTTTCTAACATTTTGTTTCTTTGATATGAAGCCGAGGAGTTTTTAGAAATGAGTTTAGTATGTTTGAGGGTATGCCGAAAGAGGTCGTTTGCCATATTGCCGAGCATGACGTTTCAGTCGTTGCGGTTTTTAGAACGCACCAGCATGCGTTTATAGATGACGTACCTTCAGTACAAAACTATCATGACGAAGATTGTCAAGCAGGGTAGGAATGTCTCAAAAATAGAGATTTGTAGTTACTTTCCCGGAACGCCGCAGTCCCCCACCAGAAGGCCCCAGCAGGGAGTCATTGCATAGGGGTAATGACCAATGACATATCTTAGCAAAAGAGGTGTTAGAGTCATCATATCTTCTTCCCAGCTTGAAGTATATCTTTCATACTCATTTATAACATTATTGCATCATCATTTCAAGAGCACTACGCGTCAAAGGGTTGGGGGACCCACATAAAATTGCAAAAATGGACTTAGAAAGCGCTGAAAAATTGGTGAGTGTATAAAGAGGCAAAATGAGAAATAGAATAGCATGTTAAACTAATTGGCAGGGCCCATAGCATGGAGCCGGAGCCAGGCTGGTGGTTGCGGTGCTTGCCTGAATGGAATTCAGGAAGCTCCTACCACATATTAAATTTATAAATGAGGTGTCTGCATATATGTTTTCAATGGTGTAGAATTCATTGATTTCAGTTAGGCATAACTTGATTCTTCCCAGCTAATATCTCTGACAGGAGCAATCAGACACATATTATTTATATTTATAATTGTGAAGTCCCGGTGGTATATATTAAGAGGTGTTAGAGATGCTTTACTTCTGGTTAGTACCAACCACTTTTCACCGGCAGCTTCGCACGTGACATGTCACGTCATAGGAATACACCTAATATTAGTGTCGACCCATTGTTTAGAGGTATGAGGATTCGATTGGTGTATGGTAGAAGTTGTTAAGGATGGTTCCTAGCTACGATTGACCCCCACTTTAGGTCGCAGCCCCCTTTTTGATGTTTTGGAGTTTGATATTCGGTCTTGACGCGAAATGTTTCGGCCTTGATACGTAATCAGGCCACTACAAAGTGACCTTTATAAAAGTTCGTGAGAGTTAAGTGAGGAATTAAGAGTCGAGCATGGTATCTGACGCAATACCTGTTGTAGGGAGCTTTGTACTAACATGAGATTTGTTTACAATCGGTACTTCTTAAGTCCTAATATGTGTCGATGAGCCCACACCTACACCTGCACACACACCCGCTAGGAGTTACTTATACACACACGCTGACTACTCATACAAACACACACCCGATGAGCTACTTATACACATACACCCACCATAGACACTTAAGCTCCACATATACCACACCTACACTTTACACCGCACACACACCGGCGCCTGCCTTACACCACTTGAACACCACCCACCCGCAGACGCCTCACCCACTGGGCCTTGCTGCACCCTTAGACATACCTACACACACACACACACACACACACACACACACACACACACACACCTTTACACACACCTCCAGGCTGTTGCGGTGCCTCAACAGATGTCTCAGCTTTGATGCCTCAATTTTGATGCCTCGGCTTTGATATCTCAACTATTCATCTTCGATGACTCATCTTTGATGCCTCAGCTTTGATGACTCATCTTTGTTACTGGGGAAAAAAAAAAGGAGGAGAAGGAGTAAGAAAGAAGAAAAGAAGAAGAAGAAAAAGAAAGAAGAAGAAGAAAGAAGAAAGAAGAAGAGAGAAAGAAAGAGAGAGAAAAGAAAGAAAGAGAAAAGAAAAGAGAGAGAAAAAGAGAAAAGAGAAAAGAGAAAGAAGAATAAAAGAACAAGAAAAACAAAGAAGAAACACGAAAAGAAAGAAGAAGGAAGTGCTCATCACGTAATAAAATGTTCTTTGGAATTCTCAAGAATTGTGCTTGAGGTCCCGGACTGGAAATTCTGGTTCCAATTTACATATTGAGTCAATTGAGGGACGTGTTTATTTATATATATTTTCAAAGAACATAGATTCGAATATTTGGGTTTCGTAACCCTAAAATGAGTTCAGGGAATATCAAAGTGGATCTCTAACAAGGAAAAAAAAAAAGAAAATTAAGAGAAAGTGGAAGAATGAAGGAATGAAGGAAGAATGAAGGAGTAAGATAGAACAAATGAATCATTGGAGTTATCAGTATCACCCGGTGCAGGGTCGGTGCAGGTGCCGGGCCAATAGCACTATGTACTTGTCACCATAATATTATTTAATCGGCTTACATATTTTGTTAGTCATTCCTAATAAGAATAGCAAAGTTTCATTACACTCAAAGATGTATACTAGGGACCCCCAATTGAGATGGGAGCCGGACCCAAAATGTAGTTTTTACCCTTTTAAATGAAATTTTAAAGGATATAAGATAATAATACATAGACTTACGCTCTATCAACAGCCCCCATGTTGCATAAATATATGTAACAGCAGCCCTATGTTTGGCACAATATAATATAAAACTTAACACAGAGAACTTAATTGGTTCTCTCTTACCCATACACAATGGTATACATATATTTAACTGAGATATTCAAGTCAAAACTTGCACACGACTTGTTTTAATATATGATATATCAAGTCCCTATATAAAGGTATGTGATGTGTATGCATGTGTATATGTGTATGTGTGTATGTGTATGTTTAGTTAGGGGTCGTATACACACAGTCTACATTATATTTCAAACAGAGGTATTTTATTTATAGAAAAGCTGTTTCATTACCAAAGTTAAAGTTAAAGTTAGAGGAATTAAAAAAGTTTAAAGTTAAAGTTAAAGTTAAATTTTCATGTCGAAGGATAAGATTTATATTTTCATGTATTAAATACAAACGTTTTTTGAAAAACATTGTCGTTTTCAAAAAGCATTTTTGTTTTTCGAAAAACATTTTCTTTTGATGAAAACATTTTTATTTTTAGCTTTTAAAAAGATTCTCTCACAGAGAAAAAAAGTTGTTAAATTTCCACGAAAACATGATTTTAGGGACAGCAAAGCAATAAAGCAGTAAAACACTACAGCAAACACCCACCAGGGGCCCCACCACCCCCACCCACCTCATGTTTTACTGCTTTACCATACATACAATAGTAAAAATATATGTCACTACCTATTTTTCTGTTCAATCACTTATACATTTGTATTTCACATTACCCTTTTAAACTTTAAACAAACTTAGACTTAAATATTATATTTTGAATTATATATATATATATATATATATATATATATATCTTTGCTCAACATACTAACCAACCCAACTTTAGTAATAATAACGGCACCTTAGTAATATATATATACTTGCATACTGCTAATAACAACAATATATATATAATATATATATATATATATATATATAGCAGCATATATAAACAACCTAACGATAACAAATTTCCATACTTAGCAACAGTAGAACTAACATGGCATACAAAAAACGTAACCATATTCACATTTTTTTTCATGCATGTCTTTTAGCTTTATCAATGTTTAATTTTACATTGTTATAGTAATATTTAGCACAAAGATTTATCGTATCCTAACCCAACGATTGTGATACACTTAACAATAAATACTTACACGTACACACACACACACACACACACACACACACACACACACACACACACACACACACACACAAGAGGGAATAATGTTTGGCAGCGTAACAAAGTTTTCACATTAATAAAGCTAACATGGCATCACCTAAACCTTAGAATATAATGTACAACGGCAAACCTAACATACTTTAAAGCACGAATAAACAGCTAACATTAACAAATTTCATACTTAACAACAAAGTAACCAAAATAGCATACAAAACGTAACCTATTCACACTTTTTGTAACATACAGGAAGCACATATCAATGTTAATTTTACATTAACATAGTAATATTTAACAAAAGATTTAACGTATCCCTAACACTAACTTATTGTAATGAGGCTAAGAATAAATGCCCTGAATTGCAAACTACAAACACACACACACACACACATATACACACACACACACATGCACACACACACACACACAGCGAATATATGTTAACGTAACGTGTTTTCACATTAATAAAGCCAACATAGCAACACCTGAACTTTAAGAATATAATATACAACGACAAAATTAACATACCTTAAACACGAATAAACTATTTACATTAGCAAAGTTCCATACTTAACAACAGTAAAGAGCTAACATTACATACAAAACGTACCCTATTCACACTTTTTCAAGCATATCTGGGACATATCAATGTTAATTTTACATTAACATGGTAATATTTAACAAAGATTTATCATAACCCTGTCTAATTATCATACTGACTAACGAATAAATGCTAACGTACCAAAAGTTTTCGCATTAACATAGTAATATTTAACAAAAAATCATTTTTAAGACAAACAACGCTACCACGTTCAAATCAAAAACGAATATGACGATAAAATAAGTCTCGAGAGAAAAGATAAAGGCAATATTACTTGAAGATATAAAAGTATTAGATTTAAGGCTTATTTCAACGAATCACGCATAGAGACAGGATATTTCAAGCCAATCACAGAGTAGGGCAAATATAAGATGACGGATATGTCCAACATGGAATTAGCATCCATCTTACATGAAGAATTGGGTGGGGGGGTGGGGTGGGGCCCCCTGAGGCTGTTTGCCCTAATTATTGCTTTATGGTCCCTTAAATCATGTTTTTCGTGGAAATTTAACGAACTTTTCTAGAAACAATGTTTTTAAGAATATTTTTTTCAAAGAAAATAAAAATGTTTTTCATCAAAAAGAAAATGTTTTCGAAAAAACAAAATGTTTTTCATCAAAAGACAATGTTTTCAAAAAAAAACATTTGTATTAACTCAGCAGAGTATATAAATCTTATCCCATCGACATGAAAAGGGTAGCTTTAACTTTAACTTTATCTCCACAACTTTAACTTTAACTCTAACTTTAACTTTTTCTATAATGAAACAGCTTTCTATAAATAAAAATACCTCAGTTTGAGCGATAAGACTTTAGGGCTATGTGAGTTCAAACACTCGCTAAACTTGAACACGAGCAAGCACACATACACATGCATACACATGCACATACCTTTATATAGGGACTTGATATATCGCCGATTTAAACAAGTCAGATGCAAGTTACGACTTGAATGTCTCAGTTATTTACAACCTTATGCACCTGTTGTGTATGGCTAAAGAGAGAACCACTTAAGTTCTCTGTGTTAGTTTTATATATATTTGTACAACATGGGGCTGTTGATAGATGTTTATGCAACATGGGGCTGTTGATAGAACGTAAGTCTATGTATTAACTTATATCCTTTTAAAATTTCATTTAAAAGGGTAAAGCACATTTTGGGTTCGGCTCCCATCTCAATTGGGGTCCCTAGACATCTTTGAGTGTAATGAAACTATGTTATTCATATTCTACATCACTAAAAACACGTATATAAACACACTAATATTATGGTGACAAGTACATATTTACTAATTCGGCACCGCACCGACCCTGCACCGGTACCGATACCGATAACTCCAATGATTTCATTTTTTCTATCTTACGAAACTTCTATTTCCTTCCTTCAAATCTTTTCTGAACATGCCCTGTACTCTGCAATTTTCTTTTTCCAGCTGAGGATCCACTCATCAAAGGGGTCCTTGAACTCATTTTAAGGGATTTACGAGGCAAATATTCAAGGGTATCTATGTTCTTTGAAAAAATAAATGGCATACCAAATTGACTCAATAATAATAACTGGAACCAGAATTCAGTCTGACCTCACCATCACAAACTCCGGCTCCGAATGACTCATATGCTCCGTCATATGGGACTTCTATCTTTCTTGCTTTCTTTCTTTTTCTTCTTCTTTGCTTCTTCTTCTTCTTCTTCTTCTTCTTCTTCTTCTTCTTTCTTACTCACTCTTCCCTCCTTTTTTTTTCCCAGTAACAAGGAATGATGAGTCATCAAGCTGAGGCATCAAGGAGAAAATGAGTCATCAACTGGGAGGCATCTCAAGGATGCAGAGGCATCAGCTTGAGGCATAAAGAAGTGAGGGCATCAGCTGGTTATCAAAGGTTGAGGAGCATCAAAATATTTGAACTATTGATGATGATATGTGTGTATGTGTGTGTTAAGTGTGTGTGTGTGTGTGTGTGTGAGTGTAGGAGTGTAAACCATATGGGTGAGGAATAGCAAGAATTGTCACCTGGGCAGTGTGATCTATGGAGTGGAGTGTAAGAATATCTATGGGTCCAACAAGCGTAATGGTATATAAGAAAGTGATCATAGTGTGTGTGTGTGTGTGGTCAGTGGCCAAAATGTGGGGGTGGCAGGTATGCTGTATGTGAGCTTAGTGTCAGTGGGTGAGTGTATGTATTGCATAAGTAAACTTATCAGGTGTGCGTGTGTGTGTATAAAAGGCAATGTGTGTGTGTGCGATGTGTGTGTGTGTGTATGGTAACCCTAGCGGGACAGTGTATTGTCGTTTACTTTTCTTGACTATGTGATGTGTGTGTGTGTGTGTAGGTGGCTGAGGTTAGGACAGTAACATACGGGGACTTAAGTTAGGGGCAGATACCTACATGAACTCATGTTAGGACAGTTCCCCACAACAGGTACTGCGTCAGATACCTAATCCCACTTAATCCCTCACAAACCCTTATGAAAGGTCAATTTCGGGCAGAAATATCAAGGCCGAAATATAAAGGCCAAGACCGAAATATCAGGCCAAAACATCAAAAAGAGGCTAGACCTAAAAGGGTTCAGTCATGAAGGAGGAGAACCATCCTAACAGCTAATACTCGCAATCGAATCTCGCTACCTCAAAACATGGGAGTAGACACTATATTAGGTGTGTTCTATGACGTAGTAGAACATGTCATTGCTAGAAGTGCTAGAAAAGGAGGGTTGGGTACTAACTGGTAGAAGGAAGCATCCTAACACCCTCTAATATATACCAATCGACTCTACGTACCTTATAACATAGGGTAGGCACTAATATGGGGTGTATTCTAAGATGTAGGGCATGTCGTGCTAGAAGCTAGAAGAACCAGTTATGCCAACTGAAACCCTCAAAAATGAGTCCTACACCATTGAAAACATAGTGTAGACGCCTCATTTGTTCTAATATGTGGTAGGAGCCTGAATTCTATTCGGGCGACTCCGACTCCAGCTCCGCTCCGGCTCCATATGGTTCGTCAATTAGTTTAACATAACAATTCTATTTCATTTATTTTTATAACTCATACACTCGCAATTTTCAGCTTTCTAAAGTCCATTTTTAAATTTACAGGGTGGGGAGTTTAGCACTTTTGCTTTGACGTAGCAGCTTGAAACATTGGATGCAACAATGTTGCAACATATAAGAAAGACATACCAAGCAAGTTTGAAGAAGATATGATGACTCTAACACCTCTTTTGCTAAGATAATGTCATTTTGGGTCATTTCTTACCCCATAAATGACCTGCACTGGGGCCCTGGGGATACGCGTTCGGGGAAAGTAACTGCAGGGAATCTTATTTTTGGGGAGCATTTCTACCCCTGTTTGACGCTACCCAGTCATGATATGGAGTTTTTGACGAAGGGTACGCCATCTATGAAAAAAAGAAGAAAGGCATGGAAAGCAGTTCTAAAACCGCAACGACTGAAACGTCATGCTCGGCAATAGCAGCAATCGACTCAGCATACCTCAAAACATACTAAACCATCTAAAAACTCGGCTTCATAGCTCCAAGAAACAAAAATAATTTAGAAAAGGGGGTAGGGTATTATCTAATACTAACTCTTGTTAAGGGGAGTGAATCGATTCCGTTTGTAAACCCGCAGGAATCGATTCAGCAATTATCGAAATAATGACGCTAATCGATACAAATATCGGAAATATTCCAGGCATATACGATATATCACACTAGAAGGGTTAGAAAAGGGGGTGGGGGATACTAACTCATAGATGGAACCAACCTAGCACCTTCTAATGTATACCAATCATGCTCGTACCTTATAACCTAGGGTAGACACCATTATTAGCCGTGTTCTATGGCGTAGGGATAAATAACTAGAAAAAAAAGAACTGAAAGGGAGGTGGGAATACAATAACTCATAGAAGGGAAGCATCCCTAGCTGGCGCAATCGACTCCCCACCGTACTATAACCAGGGGTAGGCACTAACCAGGGAGTGTATTTATGATGGGACATGTCATGCTAGAAAAGGCTAGAAAAGGGGGTGGAGGTAATAACTCTCATGAAGAGCTTCCCTAGCGCAACTGTATACGCAATCGACTCCTGCATTGCCCAACTAAGGGTAGATTGCTAAGACCTTTTCTGGGGTTTACAGCATCGATAGCAGAAGCTAGGGAGGAGTACTTATAGCCTATATCATATAGCCTATATCATATAACCTAACATGTCCTTTTCTCCCTCGGCGGCATCCTTTGAGGTCTCTCTGTTCTCCTTTGTTGTTTGTGGTTTGTGGTTTGTGGTTAGATAACTTGGGTCAAATCTTAAGTACTACTCAACATATTTTACGGATTTGATGCTGTTATTATAAGAAAGGAGAATGGACATTCGGCGGAGTCGACTAGTATAGGTCTATCCATTTTGCGTACCAAAATAATGAAAGTTGGCCGCTGATAATACAACTAATCTTTTATATTTTGCATGGCGTTCATGTTATCCCTGGAAGAGTTCAAACCACCGTTCACGTTTTTGTAGATTTGCTCTGGGTTTGTAACAGGGTGAGCCAAATGTTTGACCAGGTGGAGCAAGATTTATCACTTAATAGAGGTAGCATTCTAAGTCATATCTCCATATTGGTAATTCTTATGCAAAAATTTCATAGAGAGTGATTTATTAGGGATACTTAAAGGTACATTTGGCCTTTCCAGTTTTTTTTGGGGAAAATAATATTTCACCATGAAAATGAATCGAAAATTGTGTTAAAAATCGAAATTTCCATTTCGTGGGTGTATTATTAAAAGAAGGAAATAATTTAACGATATAAATTTTGTGTGATGATACATACTAAGTAAGTATGGTTTAACTTAAACCTTATTTGAAGTTTGCTAAATATTTTTAAAATTTGGAATTTGTCCAAAAATCAATTTTCGGAAAATCGGTAGCTTTTAACCAAGCTATCTCCTGATGGGGGCTGAGAGTGCTAAAAATCTACGGTACTCACACATTATACCCCGCACTACCATAGAATGTTCCTTCACCTTTAATATTGACTTTGGTATTTGCTTGTTTAAGAAATACAGCATTCAAAAATGCCCCAAAAATTTTTTTAAGTTGTGTTATAATAGCTATTTATAGATTATTATAGTTCAAGACAATACATAGTCAAATGAAATAATTGTGGCATCAAGGAGAAATGAAAACATGTTAAAAAATTTAATTTTAAGGTTAATATACATAAGAATGTACCATTATATCTACGGTAAACTAACTAAAATTAACTAAATAACTTTTAAAAGGGTATATATATGTATATATATATATATACATATATATATATATATATCTTACTTTATATATACTTATATATATATATATATATATATATATATATATATACTCTACTAATATCCTTAAACAATATATGTATAATAATATATATATATATATATATTTCTTACCCTTATTATCTTCTTGCTGTATATGCTGTACCATGGGAAATGATTATAACAAGAAAACTTTAAATGCAAAATAATAAAATCACACAGTATATACGTATATATATATATATATATATATATAACAATAACAACTTTGCTTTATAACTTAATATTATATATA
>JABUQX010005557.1:10000-29143 GCA_015478945.1 Trachelipus rathkii | reverse complement strand
ATCGAGGGAATCTTTTAACTCGCGTGCCAACAAATCCTTTACGGCCGCCGCGTAGCCACAAGGCGGACTGCTGTATCTGCGCATGAGTTGTGTGTTAATATTGGTACTCCAGGCTAGTACGCTGCGTGCTTCCTTCTTTCCTGCCCATCCTTCTGTTTTCTCTCTTCTCCCCATCTCTCTGAGTTTCCTGCTGAAATTTAATCTCCGCTCACTTCAAAGCTTTTCGCTGCTCATCTAGCGTAATTTGCAATTAGTTGGTGAGCTTCTGTGCGTGTAACACCCCCTCCTTGAATGAGGCTCTGCCCGTGAGTGGTGGTGGACAACTATTAAATTAAATATATAACATATTATAGTATATATATAGTATCATATATAATAACTAAATATACTATACTATAATATAATAGTATAATATATATATAATATTATTATTATACTATACACTATATTATATAAGTCTATATATTATATATATATGTTTTAAACTATGTCAGTATTCAATATGAGGCAAAGCGAAGGTGAAAGCATTACCTTCAACTTGAAGAACAAATTAGTTTTTGGAGAGTTGTGGGCATAACTAGGTTCGCTGCAAAGTTTCCAAATCACGAGTATATATAAAGAGTTGAAAGAATATTTTACCAGGGTCAAGAAGGTTTTAAATGGTTTTTAATAATCGTCGAATATATCAAACAAGAACAACCATAGCCCATCACCTCGATAATGTTTGGCAGTTAGATTTAACTAAAATGATTAAATACAGTTCTTATAATGATGGGTTTCAATACATACTTTTTACTATTGACGTGTACTCTAGATACTTATGGTTAAAAAGCTTAAAAGATAAGATCAAATACAGTCAGCACGCCAGTGAGAAAGATACCGGATGATGATAGATATCAAAAACTGGATTTGCACGGATAGTGGTAGCGATTTCTGGCATGAGTATTTCAAGAGAATTATTACTGTGAAACGAAAGGTTGTAACATATCGTAAATAAAGCTCTATGAAGAGAGTTCAGCGTTTGTATCAAAGAATTAAAGGCACATTAATATTTCTGCTAAAATGATATCTTAATGGTGCATTGACATACTGGATGACCAAGCTTATTCTTATAACAGATCTTTTCATAAAACTATAAAGACAACTCCTTAGATTAATTGCTGAAGAGAACTTCTGGATCAGCAAAAAACCCAAGAGGTTTATGGAGGACCGATTAGGTTTTTCACGATTCTGGGATGCAATATATAAGTTGAGTGTCTAGACTTCTTGATGACAGGTTCTAGAAAGAGGATTTGGAATGAGCGGGTGGTCTAGAAGAGTTTAAGTAGTATTAATATATGGAATTTTCCTATTACGGGGTTGTAAATTATTTATCTCAAAGATTTAGATGGAGAATCATAAAAGGAGGATGTTATAAACGAGAAATACAGAAAATACGATTTCATCCTATATATCGAATATGTATAAAATAGAAAAAATATTAGGTTCAAAAAGTAGGGGTAAAAATAAACAGTATCTGGTGAAATGGGCGGGATACCCTGACAAGTTTAATCATATATAAAACCTAGTGAAATGACGAAACATTAATCATTAGTCAGCGTAATCATTGAGAGTATAGATCATTTCTATATGTATTTAACTCTGCCATCTTCGGCATCTTTGGATCTACATCCTTATAATAAAAATCCAGATTTTACAACCGAATGATATAAATCCTATCAACTTACAGAGATCTCTTATGAGGTAGACCTGTTGCAAAAATGATATTAGACGACAAATATTGAAAATCTCCTCAGGCAACGTCATTGGATAATGGTGTACAGAGCTGCAGATTATCTTAAAACTATATTAAAAATAAAAAAATAACACATCCGTCTGATTAAATATTAAAGACGATTTAATAGGAAAGAATATTTCTATGAAAATATTTGTTTGCATATAGGGTATAAAAACGTCAATCCATGACATCCATTGTTTTTTAAACACCCAGTTTGCTGTAAGTAAGATATAAGGATTTAATATACATTATTAATAATCCCACCCAGGGAAGAAGACAAGGTATTAATCATCTTAAGATCGACAACTTAGAGTGATCATTCTTGAAAGCGGCAACCATGAAGTGTTTTATCCTTAAACGGTCGAGGTTGGATTGAAACTCTGTGCGACATGACACACGAAGCTGTAGTCGAACATCTCTTACTGTTCTAATGAGACATAGGGAATTAATGAACCTTCACCCAACTCTGAACAATACGTCTAAATGACCGCAGAGCTTATCGCTCAATTAAATATCATCCGTCGGAGATGTACAAGATCAAAGCGGAATGGCTTACATTATACAGAATAGTGACCATCAAGTATGTAGGAATACTAAAAGCCCTTTTTTAGGGTGTTTCATTTCCCTAAAAAGGGAAAAGTTTATAACATTCCTTAATGTTCATTACTTACCTCTGAGTCGCTCACATTTTCGGGTCTGTGAGAGAGTTGCATATATAAAGGACGTCGAAGGTAGACCGTACCCATTCACCGACGGGACACATATTGTGTAAAGTTCCATGATAGAAAGAAGCAGCGCTTGCCCATCTCATACCTCATGTCCGAATTATGATGGAGTTTTTAAAAGAAAATCAGATTATAATTCATCCAGGTCATATGATGTTGGAGAAGTGTCTGGGAAATGGAGTGAAGTGTAAGATATATATAAGTGAGATGGGAGAGGTAGCAGTCAAGAAAGTGGAAGGTGTTGAGCTATTTGCTGCTGAGGATGTTAAATTAGAAACTGGGAAAATAGCAAAGGTTCGTGTAAGTTGGGAAAATAATTTTGGTTTGGATGCTGATAATCCAGGTAAACTCTACATGATGGAGAAAGAGAAATGTAGTTTACACCGCCTCGTGGAAGCTCGGTTTTCTTTAGTCGGTAAATGGGAAGAGTAGTGAAACAACGCGTGCTGGATACATCAGGGCAGTGCCCCCATTAAATATTTACCATCTATAATCCACCCATTAACATCAAGGCTAATTTATTTGTAAGGCATAATGGCTGACCCGGAGACTCAGTCCCCAAGTGAAGATCAGCAAAAAGCACCTCTTAAAGAAAAAGAAGTAAGGTATTTTAACCTATTATTACTACTGGCATCTTTTATATAAATAGCTTCATAGTTCAGCAGCACTATAAGAAAAGCTTAATCCACCGCTCGTTCAATATACGATCCAGCAACCCACAACTATTAAGGATCATAATTTACCTCCATTCCTCTAGCCAGACTGCTGTAAGAGTAAGGAACTGGGATCTCTTCTCAAGATGAACCCTACCAGATTAGTGGTAAGTTAAGCCAATTCATCAGCATAACCCCCAAAACACTCCAAATTACCGAACGCCGATTCCCATCTCGAGTTTCAAAATATACCAGGTACGTTGGGTTATTCAGTATTGGAGCATCCAAATCCCAACGTGTTTTTATATTTGAAAAATGACAACTAAACGTAAACCCGATATACAGACCTCTCCATCATCTGCACGATCACATAGTATTAACACGGAATCAATTCCTGTATACTTCTTTAATCAGATTGAAGTGTAAATTATCTCAATGAAACTTCACTAGGTGCGTCAGCTACAAAATATATCCTTTATAAAGTTACGTATAGAACATTTATTAAATTATTCCGACGATGATAAACAGTCTGATCTCCAGTATGTGTTTTTATAGTTTCAAAGACGAGTCTGCACACATAGATAAAGCGGGTAAAGCCACAAGTAACACATATAATTTTACGGACGCTTAAAACGGTACATACTTCTCTCACAGAAAGATTATTCTACCGGCTCGGAAGATACTAAAAATCATTTAACCCGTTCAAATCCTTATAATTCGCTCTTTTAAATAAAAAAGTAACCTTATGACAAACGGCTTGTATGTCCTGAACCTGTTTACAAGTTGTTAAAGAAGCCTATCTCTATGTTAGAAAAGTGAAATTACTATTCCCAGAGACATTTGGAAATCGAAAAATTCTCTTTTGAACACTACAGCAAAGTATCCTCTATAA
The DNA here is from genome assembly GCA_015478945.1 of Trachelipus rathkii. Lineage (NCBI taxonomy): Eukaryota > Metazoa > Arthropoda > Malacostraca > Isopoda > Trachelipodidae > Trachelipus > Trachelipus rathkii. Next base: position 25,096 of record JABUQX010005557.1, on the reverse strand, counting down.
AACGAGTGGAAACAAAGTTGTTTTAACTATAACACCAGGGGACTATCGCAGTATCAATATTCCCTAACATTATTGGAATCGGTAATTCTACCTCAGAAGGTACCTAATAGGCTCTGTTTGAACATGAAGCCTACTCAGGGAATTATTAAAAATTACCCTATAAATTCGCCCCTTTTGGATCTTAGGAGGATCATGCAAGATGTAAATGGTCACCTTACGGTGCGAACTATGAAATGTGTATCAATGTGATCGCATCTTATATGTTCACGACCTTTTACGATCTAATAGCTAATACTGTTTCATGCAATGACAGGGGGACAGGGATAGATCTTGAAGAATTCGACTATAGAATAGTAATTTATATTGCTTACAATCTCACCGCAGACCTTTCAGCTTGTAACGCTAATCATTTAATCATTTAAAAAAGGAACATTAGGGTTAAGTCTCTCCTTTTAGTGGAAGTTTACAATCACCCATCACTGTCCTGGTATTGGAACATCCTCGACTCATTGAAATTGACAGAGTTCGCAGCTATAATTTTGAAATATTAAAGATGAATGAAGGAAGAAATTAAAATCTTGTTGGGTTTAAAAACGAACCTTTATTTATAGGAGTCTTCGCTATTAATGAAGTAGGATCTGTGGAACTAGAGAAGGATACTGGTTCGCTGTTCACCACTTCATATTCGTCGACATTACAACAGGAAGGACATTGGCATTTCTGTCTAGTGCAGATAAAAATTGGAGTTGTTCATCTGATTATTTCTTTTGGATTTTTATAAAAATTTATTTTGAATTAAAAAAAATAAATCCTTTCATTTTTTAAATATAATAATGTAAATTATATAAAACTTTATGTCTTACCTTGTTCAACCATCATACTCTAATTTATGTGGAGGTCTATATGTATTTATTCAATTTTATGTTTTTTTTTTAAAATATGTGCTTTTAATGAATTTGTAAATACATTTGATGCTAAAAAATTGTATGTCAATGAGGATTTTATTAAATGTTTCTAAAACAATGTATTAAAAGTTTCTTTAAAAATGAAATAAAATAACCTGAGGTTACTATCCTTTAAAACTAATATAATATATTATATAATATACTATATACTATAGTATATATATATATAATATATATATATATATTATATATATATATATATATATATATATAATAAATATACTATATTATATATATTATATATATATATATATTATTATATAATAATATTATATTATATAATATATATATATATATATACAGATTAATTATTACATGACATGTAAAAAAATTTAAAGGATTCATGAAAGTTTCACAATTGTATATAAAGATGAAAAGATAAAGTTTTCAGAAAAATGATGTTATGACTTCACGAATTTTAAAGGTTACTGGTATCACCAAGTCCAATGAATATGATATTCAGTGAGAACCAGCCATTCGCTAGCACTAGCTGTGTTTGTAAATACATTTAAAAAGGTTTAGCTATGGGACTTATAACACATATTCAAAGGTGCTGCGTTTATTTTAAAAACCTGGATACATGGTTAACTATAATTCGATTTTTCGACTAGGCATCCTTATACACTCCACGTGATCCATCCAAAATCCGCATTGTATGTGCATCTGATAATGTCCATGGCCACAGAATAAGAGCATCAGCTGCAAGAAAGAGGGACACGAGATGTATACTTCGATATAACATTAGAGCATAATAATATTGTACCCTATACTGGATGGACATACAGAGAAAAATACGGAAACGAGTAATGTGTTTAAAATATTATAGTCAATGTCTACGATTAAAATGAAGATTACCATCCACTATTCATTAAAATTTACATCCAAGATACGTGATTTAGCCGATCAAGATCTTGATTGAAAGAAGAGGATAATAAATTAAATAATAACAAACCTAGTAAGATAATGACCTATATCTATGGGAACTATGTTACATTTCCAGCAGGGAATCATCAAGATGTTTGTGGATGGAGGTGAGAGTTTTATTTATAAATGTACAACGAATCAATATATAAATATTAAATATTTTCTATGCTAATAATTTTTTTTTCTCTAAGTAAAAAACTTTTTTCATATCCTCTTATATAAAGATGAATATATATAATCACTAATATATATATATATAATATATATATATATATATATATATATATATATATTATAATGATATATATATTATAATATATATGTACATATACTACTATATAATATATATAATAAATATTTTATATAATTTATAATATACTATCTACTATATATAGATATATATATATATATATATATAAATATATATATATATATAGACTCACTCACACCCTATATACTACTTATATATACTCTATATATATCAAAAATATATATATAAACATAACAATACTATCACACTATATAGACTTCCATATTATATATAGTATACACGTATATATACTATATACTATATATAACATATATACTATAATATATATATATATATATATATATATATATATATATATATATATATATATTTAAAATTTTAATAAACAATTTTTTTTTTTCCACCAGAATGTGTGTTTCGGATAGGACTTGAAACAGTAAAGCCCCACAGTAAGGCAATAAAGCCGTAAAGACAAAGCACACACCCGTGGTGAGGGGAAGTCCCTCTGAGGCTATTTGTGCTACTGCCTTACTAAGTTATAGCTTTAGGGTCGAAAAAACATGTTTTTTATTACAAAAATTTAACAGTGAACCAGGGTTTTGTATAAATAAAAATTAAGGAAGTTTAAGTATAAAATAAAATGGCTGTCTCAAAGTGGAGAAAGCGGATTACTTGAAAAGAAAATACAAAGTAGTGTAAACACTTTATTAAAAAAAACTTTACATTAACGTCACAACTACGAAATATTTTTAGCGTTCGTGCAGTAATATTGCGCCTGCGGGCGTCCGCGACGTTTCCGGATCGGGGGCGAGCCTGAGGTCGTGGGCACCCTCGCGTTCGGTCTTGCCATCCTACGAACGTTTAGAGAGTTGAAACCGTGAGTCATCATACTGCGTCTTCCTCACCGCTTTTTCTTCTTTTTTCAGTAGGAACCCTAGGGGAGGGGTTCTCAGACTCATTTGTGAGTTTTGGGAACGTCAAAAATGAGATCTATGTTAATAAAAACATACATAAGTACACTAGTATCAGGATGTTAAGTACATGTTTACTAATTCGGCATCCCACCGGCTCCACACCGGTTTCGGTACCTACACCTACAATCACTTATTTGATCTGCCATACGAGACTTCTTCTTTTTCCTCCTTCTTCTTTTCATACCTCCATCTTCCTACGTCTTCTTCTAAGCTTTTCTTCTTTTTCAGATGGAGCCCCCTCAAGGGGGGACCTCAAACTCATTTTGGGGTTCTGAAACCCTAAAAAATGAGTTCTACACCTTTGAAAACATAGATGGACACCTCATTTGTCCTAATATGTGGTTGAAGCGAGAATTAAAATCTGGCTCCGCCGCCACAAGCTCCGGCTCTGGCTCATGGGATACGCCAGTTATTTTAACATCAACATTCTATTTCATTCATTTTCTTCTATACGTTCACCAAATTTCAGCTTTCAAAGTCCATTTTAAGGTTTTAGGGGGCAAAGATCCCCCACCCCCTTGGACGTAGTGGCTTAAAACATTGGATGCAGTGATGCTGCCACATATAAAGAGGGGCATACCAAATTTGAAAACTATACGATATCTTTAACCCATCCGTTGCTAAGGATATGTTAATTATGTTTATCCAATCTGGCTCCGGCTCCGGCTCCGTCTCCGACTCCGGCACATATGGTTCGCCATTTAATTTATTTATTTAATCTATTTATTTAATCTATTTCATTTATTCTCTTTTGTACGCTCACCAAATTTCAACCTTCTAAGTCCATTTTTAAGTTGTGGGGCGGAGACCCCATTTCGATGTAGCGGCATGAAACAGCGTTTAAGGCTTGCCAAGTTTGAAGAGGATACGATGTCTCTAACACCTCCGTTGCTAAGGTATGGTGTTTGGGTTCAATCGAAGTCGATTGAAACCATATAAATGACCCCCCCCCCCGCTTGGGCCATGGGGACTCTTGTTTTCGGGAAAGTAACCACGGGAATCTCTGTTTTGGGATGTTCTACCCCTGTTTGACACCCGTCATGACAGGGTTTTGATGAAGGGTAAACCAGCCACGAAAAACGCATGGTGGTGCGTTCTAAAACCGTAACGGTTGAAACGCCCCGCTCCGCAATAGCTGCAATCGACTCGGCATACCTCAAAACATACTAGTCAACACCGAGCTTGGCTTCGTTACTCCAGAAACAAAAATGTTGCACAGGTGCATTAGAAGTTGGTAGGGGTAATATCTAATACTAACTCATACTAGGAGTGATTCGATTCCATCGTAAACCACATGAATCGATTCAGCAGTGTCGATTATGTACTAATCGACACCAATATCGGGTATATCTTCGTCACATTAACGTATAATATGCGCGATAATTAGAAGTTGCGTAGAAAAGGGGGGGCGGGTTGCTAACTCATAGTAGGAAGCATTCTAGCACCTTATAATACACACCAATCGACTCCCCATACCTTATAACATAGGGGTACACACCAATATTAGGTGTATTCTATGATGTAGGATATGCCGTGCTGGAAGTGGTAGAACCAGCTGTGCCAGCTGGTACGTCTGTGACGTCACTTCTAGCCGTCATTCCAAATCTGTCCCATACTACTGTATCCATCTCTCTGCAACTTGCTGATATATAATTTTCATTATGGTCCCTCTAAATTAGCTGATGGCAGCCATCTTTCATAGTTTATATCTACATATAGTAGTGTTTCTCAAGATTCTAAACTACCATAGGCCTCTTTTTACTTTTCATTAATGCTTTTCTCTTTGTTACCTTTTTTTTACTAAGTACTATGTCGATGATTTCCCTTTTATTACTGTTTTTATCTTGAAAAATAAAACAAAAACATACACTAATTTAATTTGCTGATACTAGGATGATGACTGCGTAGCAGCTCACCAATTATTTCTCCCAAAACTTCTGCATGGTTTCTCACTTCTTCCGTATATTCACAGGATGTAATCTTTCTTATAGCCATGATATATTTTCCAACAGGATGCAAATCAATCTTCCTTCTAATCTTAATATTCTTAGAGTTATAGTCTCTTTTGCTTAAAATCCTTCATGAAAAGATCACCTTGTTTCCTCATTGACAAAGCATTTAAAAATAATTGTGGAGCTCTATAGAGCAGGTCAGTCTGTGTTTGGAATCAACACCAGTGCATAAATTTACTAAGCTACTATCATTTGATTTACGAAACAGTTATTGATCGGCAACGAGCAATAACAATATATATATATTTTATTGTTCATACATGAATCCAATATGTATTGCATTGTCCATACATAAATACAATTATATAGCTATATTTCTGTTCCGACAATATAACATACATACCATAAACTTTCCTTCCGAATGTGAATGCTCCTTTCTTTTCAGCAAGTTCTATAAACCTCACATGAATTGTAGAAATGTTGCAAGAAATGTTTCCGTCCGATTCCTTCGCCATTGATACTGCATAACAGTTTGACTTCGTAAAACACTTGTTCTTGCACTCACCTGTAATGAGAGGTATATTAATTAATCAATAATAAGATTATTACTAAAGTTTCCTCATCTTTCCCAAAAGTATTCATAAAAGAAAAAAAAATATATATATAAAAAAAATAAATAAATAAAAAATAAAAAAAATTCTACAGCCATATATGACATCGTAATTGGATGGAAATGAAACTTGGTATACGTGTGCGATTCTCCTTTGTGTCTTCAAAATTATCTTCAAATATTTTGCTAAAAAAGTTCTTAACAGAGAAAAATGAAAAATTAATATTATTATGGATAATGGAGTGCTTTCTAAGCTTTAAATAAGGGTATTAATTAAAATCTGATTATAATTAATTTGATTCTGCTCTTAATACAGTTATGGACATTGAAGTTACGCTCAACTTCATATTAAGAATCAAATAACTCTCTCTCTCTCTCTGCTTGAAAGTGGATTGAGTCCGAAAGAAGAAGTATTCGGATGGAGAGTTATCATTAGAAAAATCTTGCTTAAATTGCTATTCATTATGAGATGGTGATAGTGAACGTATGTGGGTAGTTATTTGTGTGAGATAGACGAAAATAGATATACATATTTTTTTGAGTGAGAATTTGGGTATGCAATATTTAATATATTTGTTTATATTATTTATATAGAATCCTCTATGGGAGTACAATGAATGTAAATGCTTCTGGTGAATGGGTGAAGAATGGAGGCGAGAAATGGGGATGGAATGGATTTGAAGAATATAGTGACTCTCACCTACATATACTGCAAATTTATCATATTGAGGAGAAAATGTACTACTAAAATGACAAAATTGTGGGAATAACATTACGAAGTGAGGAGTACTTTTAAGTATGACGAGGACTCTTATGTTTCATAAATTAATGGATAGTCAGAGAGCTCATATCTTTGTAGATTGGTGATAAGGGGAACTGTTAGAACTATAAGGGAATTAGTTTTTATTGAGGCGTTGTAGGGAAAAGATAAATTCTTGGTAATTTTTGGTTGAAAAGAGAATTTATTCCATGAGAGATAACTAGAAACACTGTTTGGTGAACAACAAAGAGTGCATTTAAAAAAGATGGTTTAGTATGCAAATAAAGATAAAATATGGATCAAAACCTTTTAACATTGAATCAAATGATTGAGAAAATGAGAGAGTAGAATAAATTGTTGCAATTTTTATGGAATTGGCAACAGGCGTATGACAGGATTAATAAGAAAACACTGAGTGGTAGGGACCACGATTATATTGGTGTTGTTCGCATGAGCGATCTGGTTTGTGAATTAACCCAACACGAGATTTTCAGTATATGTTATGAACAGGATAATGGCATTACGAATTTTAGTTGATGTGCGTCATAGAGAGAGTGTATGTGCGCATCACCATATTAATGGAGCCGCAAGAGTAAAAAAATTAGAGTAACTCGAGGTGAATATATATAAATTATTGCAAACAGACCGAATGCTCTAGAGACAGAGAGGATATGTTTGGTTTTTATGTCATCATCAGTGATAAGATTGTATATAAATAATCCAACGTTGTGAAATTATAGGTTATTATATGTAGTGAAGTTTAATGTAAAGGAGATTAGACAGAGTGGTCACGAAGAAAACGTTTATGATATGTGAGTTGTGTCACATGATGCAAGAAAGTGTGAGGTTGTTGAGAAACACCCACAGACTTTATTCATAGACTGAGCGGCAAATAATTGATTCGAGAGCTGTAAGTACAGAAATCATCCTAGAATAGATATTATATAAAAATGTATATGGATAGAGAGAGAAATATTTGCATCGAGGGTCAATGTAAAGTAAAATATTGGAGAGGTTGTATTCAGAGATAGAGTTAAAATGTAAGAAAAATAGAGCACTCAAGAGACGTTTTTATGTGAGATATTTGATATGTTTAGTGAGATCATTGAGCCTGGATAGAGTGAAACAAACGATAGTTGTAGGTCATTCGCGCTCATCAAAACTGAGTATTATCACAGAATCTATATATCAAATTTATAATAATGGTGAGGAGATATCATCATCTTGTGATGTATTGTAAAGGGAATACAGAGGAGATGATGATCAAGTAAATGTGTCAATTAGCAGAATGATCGTTGATTGGTTTATGTGCAGGCAGATGGATCGTCATATGTAAAATCACAGATTTCGGTCATGTGAGAGCGAATAAGGGACTGCAAGATATTGAGTGCGCTAGGGCATATTACCAAATGTATAGGATAATGTTTGGGGACCTTATTAAATTCCAATATGTGTGAATATGTTTAATATTGTAATCCTGTAGTACTTGTTGAAAAACATGTGGATATCTTGGTAGAGTAAATGTATGAGGTTATATGATATATATTTTTAATGAGGTACTACTATCATAGCTTGTTGATATTCATTTGGAATTTATTAATCCGACACACATTCTGAGGAGATTGCTGTGATTATGTCTCGTGAGAAAAATTTTTTGTACTATATTGAGAGAATATATTGTTATATATCAAATGTAATTCACATTGTTATATATAAAAGTCGATATCTTTTAAATACTTGTTGCAGAAAATGTGTGTGAATTTAAAAGAACTTGAAGTATTAATTATATAAGAGAGAAAAATAGAGAGAATTAAGAGATTTCTAAGTGGAATGAGAGGGGTAGTATAGTTCTGGATGGTTTAAAGGGGATTAAGATGGGCTGTGTGAGGTGATAGCTATTTAGAGAGCATTCGAACACGCGTCCTTTCGGCGAGCACCGTAGAAATAAAGAATAGTAGAGGAAAAAAGAAATAGGATTGAGTCAAAAGTCCATACAATAACTTTGGTAGAGTGATCTCCATTGTACTTGACCTATTGAAAAAGTAGGAGACCCTAGAAGTTTATATAGGACGAAATGTGAAGAAGGGCGGAGCGAATTTGAAAAGGGTGATCAGATGCAGAAGATAGAGTGTGTGAGAACTATGTAAGTGAGATAGGAGAAATTGACTAATAGACCCATGGGTTTAAATTAGTAAGCGATGGGACCGCGGAGAGTCTGGATTAATACTTTTTGCAATGAGCGATTTGATTTTCTCAATACGTGGTACACGGTTGGGAGCATAGTTAAATTCTTTTGTATCCTTAACTATATGGATCAGTTAAGAAATCACAGTGAGGATCCGTCGCGTCCTCGTGAAGTCTTGGAATCTGTAGATTTGGTCCTTATCTATTCAGAGTCTCGGTGGAGAGAATCGTCTGATTACTGGTACATTGAGAGAGCGTAGAGATGAAGGGAGCACATCGAGAGGGTTGAGTAGTGAGTATCTGTCTCTAATATACTAAATCTCAGAGAGACACAGTTTATAAAAAGATATAACCAGAAGATCTCTCAACAACTTATTCTCCCTGCTAATTGCCTTCTTTTATCTGATCACTGGAAAAGGAAATACGACAGAGTGAGGCGAAGTCATTAGCAATCGCGGGCTGAACCCCTTCCATATATACGAGTTTGATATGTCCAGAAGGGGAGGACACTAGTTACGCACGCGATATGATATTACCATTAATATAAATATAAACTAATGATGAATGACAACTGTACAAATAAACAAAGAGTAAAAATTTGAATGCATTTCATAATACTCAAAAAGAAAAAAGTTGCCAGAAAAAAAACAGAAAAAATCAAAAAAAACAGAAAAGAGACATATTAGAGGAGAAGAGCTTATCCTTTTAAATCAGGAACTCCTCGCAGTATAGCTCATATAACTTTTCTTCTTAAGCAAAGATGATCCTCTAATTCTAAAAAAGCGTATAATTCGCAAAATCTATATAAGATATGCTTTTCATTATAAAGATAGATTGACTATTTTTTAAGGGACTCTGACTACTAAAGATAGGTATATTTAAAGATAGTATGAGAGACTGCTGCTATTGAGAATAGTCTTGTGAGGAAACACAACAGGAGAGTACAGATAAGTCGCGCTCATGCATACTCTTAAACAGGCCAATGAAGTTTACGACGAGTATAACAAGATTCCTATTTATAAGAAGCAGTTTGCATTAATACTCCAATGTATCAGAACTTTTCTATATTAAAGACAAGATTGAGACTTCAATTGATACTAATTCATTATATAATCTGATATGCAGATTCTTAGGGTAATAAATTAAATAACCTATGAACAAAATTTCAATTTAAAGGCTCTTAGCAGAAATTTTATTACTTATAAGTATAGCGTAAGCCTATTATCATGAGAGAAAGATACTAGGTGTACCCGTGTCAAAACACTTAAAGTATCTAAACACATATAAAAAAACCACTCAATCTATTGTGATTATTTATAAATTTCATTTCATTGAATATTTTTGTTCACAATTGAGTAAAAATAGAAATGTGGTGAAATTCTTTATATGAATAAATATATGAATATAAGTATAAAGTTGTACTATATTAGTTCAAACTCACTTATGCATTTATTTGCGCGAAGGTTCCAACCTAGTATACCATGACTATGTATTTACAAAGCTGTGTTATGATAGAAATGCAGACATTGTATTTTTTTTATATAGTGACATTATCTACATTTAATTTTTTATAATTTCTCATTTATTATAATTAACATAATTGTTTCTTATTTCACACACCTAACTACTACAATCTCTAAAGAGAACAAAATCCAGAATTAATTCTCTCGACTTTTTTAGATTTTGAAATTTATTATTATTTGATATAGGCAATTTTTTAATATATGTATAGCTCCACTGTGATCATCGAAGCCTGTAAGTATACAGGCGAAATGAGTGTGAGGTAACCACAAAATATAACTATGATTATAAAAAGATTATTTATTTTCGAAATTTCATTCTAAAATATAAGAAGAATGGAGAAAGTAGTCCATTAAGATTGACTCTTATTAAGTTTGACCATTATCTACGGATTGCAAGAAATATCACGATAGTTCTTCAATAGGGGTAAAAAGTGTTAGATGGAGAATATATGATTAAGGTAATGATATAATTATAATGTATATTAGACTCTCTCACAAACTAATTTAAATTCACAGGTTGACATAGTTTTGCAAAAACCTTTATTGAAAATGAAAACGAATATGTGAGTCATTTTAAAGAGATAAAGCTACTTATTAAAGTGATTTATTATATATATTATTATATATATACTAGTAATACAAAATATAACATAATTATATAATTATTATCATTTAAAAAATTTTAGAATAAGATTATTAGAGTATTATTTTTATGTATAGACTAATTGAGGGAAAAGAAATGAAATACTATATTCAATAAACTTTAGTCTATAATAATGCGAATATATAAGCCCGTTAATCATATATAACCACTTATTATTATTTTCAAAAATAATTGGTAGTATATTACTTAATAAGATTATTAATATATTATATATATATTACTATATTATATATACGAACCCTCGTAGCGTTAAGGTGGTTTGAGATACTCGCTGACTTATCTCAAATTGAGATGAGTAGACGCACTGGATTCATAATCCTCCGCGTAGCAGTCCGAGGTTTTATCTCCTGGGGGGCAAGATACTTAAAACTCTTTTGACGAATACACAATATGGTGGCTAACAAGGCTATTAGGGATATACCTGGCCTTAAAAGTATTTGATTTCCTCTGATATTAGTGTTAAGGGTAAGGATATGCATCCTCTTAGAAAAGGGGATAAGTGACACGTTTAAAATGAAGTTTATTAATATATATATATATATATTATAACTATAATATATAATATATAATATATATATTATATTATATAATATATATATATATTATTATATATTATATAATGATATATTATACTATATATATATATAATTAATATAATAATATATATATATAATAATATATATATATATATTATAATATATATATTATCTATATAATATAATAATATATTAATATATATATATATACGGTATTACCGTTCAGAGGTCTTACCCCGTGATGCTCATAGGGTGGTAATTTTCCCTATGATTGCTGACGAGTTCTTATACTAATTTAATAGATACAGAGAAGGTAAGTAGTACTGAGTAAGTGACTGTGTGACTTTTATTTTCGAAACATATTTGTTCATATCTCGTGTCACATATATTACGTTCACCTGACATGAGTTTTGTTGCGAGGACCGTTAATCACTCCCAATCTTGGGAGTAAAAAGGTATAGAATGATAAGAAGAGAAGATTATATATTAATATATATATTATATATATATATAATAATATATATTATATATATATATATATTAATTAATATATATATATATATATATATATATATAGATATAATTAAATATATTATATATATATTATATATCTATTAAAATATTATATTATATAATAATTTATATTATATTAATATTATATATATATAATATATATAATATTTATATTTGTATATTCATTTACTTTACAATTCAATGATACTTTTGTGAATTAGGTTTCCTTTAAATAAGAAAATTTCTTCGATAAATTAACTTCTGACAATATTAGTATTATGGATTTTATTTTAATAAAGATATATATATCAATTTATGGTATAGTTTATAGTGTCAGAATATTTAAATTATTATTTTTTTCATTTCTTAAGACTTTTCAAAAATATTAATATACGTGTATTGAGAGATCGAAGTTATATAAAGTTTATTTACAGTCTAGTTCTTTTAATGAAACTTGGCAAAGCATATCATGCATTTACATTATCACCTATTATAATTTTTGAAGATAATCAAGGATGAAATATTAGCTAATGTAGAAAAAACGTTGAGTGAGTAAATCTTGTCATATACACTATTTCTTTTGAGACAAGGAAGCATGAATGATGCCAGCCAGCTTTCCACTTAAGTCCCCAGTTTATTTTTCGTGGAATGACAATGTGTGTAAAATGGCTTCTCACAGAGATAAAGGGTTATATCTCAAATCCCTTGTCGTGATCTTGTGTCTCAACACTTTATTATGACGAGTTAGAGAGCTCCGCATATTTACAATTATATTATTATTTAACAGATTAGTTTCGTATAGGTTGTATTAGCTATAGATTATAACGAGCGTACTATGTTGTTTAGTTATTAGCAAATGTTCGAAACGGAGTTACTTTATATATGCGTTACGAGAACACTTTTTAGCTTCAGAAGAGTGGCTTGTATGCCTAAATGCTTAAACTTATATATGATATAAGGTATGATTTACCACTTCTGGTATATTGACGAATATAGTATTGGGCTCTTCTGGAACAGCTGTCAGTAATAATGTAACACTGTCCTCTCCATCATAATCCATCAACTGAATTCAGCATATAAAGTTATGTTATTCACAAATACTATATGTAGAGAAAAATGAGTAAGAATAGTGATATATATATTGAGATATATAAGGGGTTTGTAGTAAATATATAACCCTTTTATACCTACCATAGGTACTCTGAGTGATAGAGGTTATGTATTCCATCGCGTTCATTCCGAGCACACACAAAAGGGCATAATTTCGTCCCATATTGAGTCTACAACCATCGTCAGCTTTCCCTCGTCCCATTACGAGCACGCAGAGAAGTGATATCGCACGCATTTCCTTGGTATGTGCTGCGACTCTCATTTGCCCAGAAGAGTATTTTGGACAGGATATGTGTGTAATACATAATTTAGACCACTTCTCTAGAGCTTATAATTAATATTTAGGACATGAGATCATAGCCATATACATTTTAGTCATTATAATAATAAGCAAATATTTGCATAATAATATAACAATAATAATTAGTTAGTATAATAGTTATATAATCTGATACATATCATATAATATTAACATACTACTACTTATCTGTTTATAATTATTATTTATAAAATAATTTATTGAAACCAGTTTCTATATACCAAGTATGGAACAGACATAAGGGATTAGCTATATTATAATTTTATTATTCACTATAACATTATTATAATAACTTCCGAGTTTATATATTGAGAAGCACTGACGAACTTTGTACATAATAATTTGTTTTTCATCCAGATATGGTTTGATTAATTAATTGTATTTCATTATTATTTCTTTTTTGATTCATTTTTAAAAGAAATAAAAATATATTTATTTAATTAAACTTTGATGAAACTTTATAATTACACCTACAAATGACTACATATACTCACTCATGTAGCCTAATTGAGTTCGCCTTCCTGTTATGCGTTCATATCCACACTAACCTCAATTACCTACCAGACAACATATACATCATAATAACACATACTATATTAATCACTAACAACCTTTTTACTAGACATAATCATCTTACAGCATAATCCCTATCCCTTATAATAATCATACATACGTAGTATGAGGAGAAAAATTTTAACAACTATCGTATATCCTAGCGTGTCGATATGAAGGCTACTAATATGAAGGACGGTGGTAGTTAGGATGGCTTAGCCTACATAAACCTAACATTATCATTATTTATGCACAGGTATAAATAATGCTCTAAATGCAATGACTACTTTGGAGAAGGATCGTTAGGTATTCTGGCATAAATAGCGCCCTTCTATATATCCTTATACGAGGTATACGTAAAAAATGTATGATAATATAGTATATCTGTAAATATGAACTTCGAACTATTTCCAGTGTCAGATGAGGAAAAACGCTATGAGTTGGTGTGTTATGTTATTTGTTTAAAGAAGAAAACTTGTATGTACTATAAAATTATAGTTTCATAGATCATAGAACAGAATGAGATAAATAAACTGAGAAATGACACACGCATGAGACTAGGCAGAAACGAGATCGAAATTTGAGTGGAGCTGTTGCGCTGTGCGTGTGACCTGTCGATTCTGTTGCTCGAGATAGCCTGAGAGATAGCCATTATAGAGTGAGTTTAGTGGTAGAGAGTAGACTATGGATAGATTATTTGTGGAGTGTGTGGGTTAACTAGATAAGTCTAAAAGTGTATTTCAAATTATAAGTATTGAAATGGTCTAAAAAATTTTGTTGATGTGATTTTAGAACATATTATGTATATACTTACTATCTGAGAAAGGTTAAATATAGTTTGAAAAGAGTTAACTGATATATTATTCTATGGAATATAATTACTTATGTAATGATTGAGTATTTATTGGATTGAGGGGGGAAATAAGAGTAGAATTTACAGTATCATTTGCACCTACATATCTTATGACCCATTTATCAAATATTAGGATATTTATTATTTACACAGTATATTGTACCAACACTATAACTTCAAACTATATAAGGGGCTAGTTAATAGACCCTAATTATACAAGGAGAGTGAGGATATTGTAATTAACTTCTCTACTAGTAATATATATAAAAGTACATCAACTTATATATAAGCGCAAATTGCGCATATGAGCACAGACGCTAAAGTGAGCTATATATATAATATATATATATATATATATATATGCTAATGGTTTAACTAAAATGTTG
>JABUQX010005557.1:0-5000 GCA_015478945.1 Trachelipus rathkii | reverse complement strand
AAAAATATAATTCATAAGAAAAGAAACAAAACTTAGCAAAGAACTTCAAAGAAAATTAAATGAAAACCTTAAATTAACATTAATAAATTGTTGAAACTCATTCAACCAGCTGATGGGTGCAAGCGAGGGATAGAAAAAACAGCAGGAGGTAAGCAAAACTAAAGAACTGAAAGAAAAGATAGCAAATTATTGTATTTTCCTGGTCAGCGATCACCCATCAATTTCACTCATATTACCATAAAAACATGCTTTCCAAAAAAATGTCAATGAAATTAATACCTTAATATTACCTATACTTACTACATCCCTTCCACCTAAGTTTGTCTCATATTTTTACCAATCCACTGAAATAAAAGTATAACCCTTTTTTTGTTATCCTTTCATAATCTTTTACTTTACCTCTACTCCTGGTATAAGGGCCTTTGCACTCGCTCTTATTTTCAATCCTTTTCATTCTCTCCTACTTTACTACCAACACTACCAACTTTTTATCTTGTTCAACCACTTTAGACATTTCAGGAAGTTCTTCCTAAACTCCTCTCGAACTTGCATTCACAGACATATCCCTCAGTTCTATCACAATATCTTCCACCTCTTCACAAAATTTATCCAAACCATTTGCACTGAACACTTTTAATATTTAAATTTTTCTTAAATTCTCTTAGCCCGCCTAAAACACACTTTCTTCCACTGTCATCTAAAGGAAATTTACACATTGTATAAGTATTACTTATTGTCACATCACCACTATCCCCACAAAATCCTGAAAAATCATTCATCTTACCACTTTCATCAAAGAATCCTTGTCTCTTTTCTACTTTGTCTCCTTTGGTTTTGTCTTTCTACTATTACCATTTCTCTACCTTTTAACCAAGATTCATTAAACCCATCAACACTTCCATTCAAATTTTCTTCACTGTTAATTAACTCGTACAAGGATGTGCTCTTAACATACTCAGGTGGTTCTCTACATGGTCTTAGTTGGGTTTGATGGGCTCTAACCTTTACTATTCCATCTTCTATATTCTCTAAAACATAGCTAACATCATTAGACTTAACCTTCCCTACAACATATGAGCATTCAAACTTTTCTCTCATTTTGCTAGCATTCAATCAAAATTTTTCAATTACTTCCTCTAAAACTTTCTCACCACCTTTAAAGTCGAGAGAATTGCTCCTAGTTACAATTCCCCTATTACACTATTCCTACAACCTGTATTGACTATCGCACTAATTATATCCCAGTTATCCTCTTCTTCTACCCCTCTATTCCCTAACAACACCACTTCTTTTGTCAACGTTTTCCTTTCCTTACACACATTAGCCAAATGTCCTTTTCCTTTACATTTGTAACATTCTTTATCTTTCATCCAACAGTTTTCCATCACATGTCCTTTCTTCCCACATCCATTACATTCTTTATCACTACGTCTATATTCCGGACAAAACCTTTGCACATGTCCTTTATTACAAATATAACAAACATTCCTTCTTTCAATATTTTTATTCCTCTCTCCGCAATACCATACCTTTTCCTTGTTTTGGTTCTGAATACTCTTTCCCATAATTCCCACTAACAGACTCGTCACTCTGGTATACGTTAAATCTCTGTCTAAAGCTCCTAACATTATTTTTTCCTCACTTTCCACCAATTTACTCCTTCCCAACAACAAACCTCCTTTGTGTTCCTCTCCTAGTTCAGCCATACCTGCTGCAGTACACCTTCTCAATGCCACATCAAATCTGGTCACGAAATCCTGTATTGTCCGCAGGTAACTTCTTTCAAGGTTCTGAGGGAGAGCGGGAGTACTCTCCATACTTTTTCTCTTTTTACTTGTCCATTTTATAAAAGCATTTCTCTAGCAACACATAATTTTTCTACTCCGTCAGCTGCTCGCTATCCTCCTCCGCTTGGCAATCCTCCTACCAATTCCCATGGTTCACCACATAATGCACTCCTAATAGTTAAAACCTGGATATTTATCTACCTTCTTATTTCTCCATATCCAAGTAAGGTTGTTCCTTTCCACTCAAGGAACCTCTCCTTTTCCCATCAAACCACTGGACATTTCTCACTCCTTTACCTTTCTCAGCACTCTCATCATCAGAGCCCATTTTGCATCCAAGTACTTTAACCTTGTTTAGACATTGATATAAAATAATGTAAGCTAAAAATTAAATAAAACAAACTCAGATATTGTAAACATTAATCTAACTAACCTCTTATGAAATTAGATGACGTTTCATAACAAAGAAAGCATAATAAAAGCATCTCCATATGGACTAAAAACTTTCAGAACGAATTACCAGGACTGAATAATAGTAATAGTATAGGGTACAGGCAAATGAAAGTTTCTATCAAAATTTCCGAAAGAGAAAAAAAAGAAGCTTTCTTTGTTACCATCCATTAGATATCCAAGAATTACGCTTGTCAAAAAAGGTTATACTGCCGTTGAAACTCACATAGAAACAATATAAAAATACTATAAAATTTAGCATTAAATAAACTATCTTTATGTCAGAGGAAACAAAAACTAAAACAAGGTTAGACACCATTCCTAAAAAAAAAGAAATAAAACAATCAAAAAATAAACTCACAAAAAAAACAGACAGATACAGAAGAAAATAGCATGAGCCCCTTTTTTGTGAGTGAAACGACCCACATACATACCTAAAAACTAAAACAACCTAAATATATATATATATATATATATATATATATATATATATATATATATTATATATATATATATAACTACATATACTATAATCATATATATATATATCTACTATATATCTACTATTGAATTATTGTAAAATATAGTTTTGTAATACTGGTCAAATGCATGAGAAAACAAATAGTAAACTGATTTTCTCTTTCAAGGATATATATATATAAAATGTTTAAAAACAATAACAAATGTAGAAATATTGAAATAAACTCAAAGTAATGGCTGCATACTAGAAATATTTCAACTCTTCCCTTTTAGGACACGTTTAATTCTCTTCATTGTATATAGTATATAGTATATTAATATATATATATATATATAAAAGCAGTGGCACATACAAATATCTCTTCAAGATTGGGCATATACCAGAAAATTCCAGATTTAAATCAATGAATATATCCTAGTTTCTTTTAATACAAGACGTTGGGGATCTACTAAGATTCTTCTAATGTAGAGTTGAAGATATACTATATAATTTATATATATATATATATATATATCTTAAACTATTATATTTTATATAATACTGTATAATATATATATATAATATAATATAATATATATTACTACTATATATATATATATGTATATAATATATGTATATAATATATATAATATATTATATATATCATAGATATATATATAAAATATATATATATATATATATACTAATAATATATTATATATATATATATATATATATATATATATATATTATAACTATATATATTTCTCTTCTGGTTTTCCAGACACACATTTCCTTATATGAGGAGAGTTCAACTCTCGTTTTTTGCATCATCTCCAAATCTCATTCCTTTCCCCATCTCTGAATCCCAGACTTTGGCCACTATGCCCAAATGTCATTACTTTAATTGCGCAAAGTTTGGAAATTTCTTTCCTCCTACTTTAACTCTTCGCTTCGACATTGAACTTAACGCATTTGTGTAGTTGGAGCATATTTGCCTCAATATCAAGATAATGGTTGCGTCCTACTTTTCTTTGCGTGGTTGCCTTGTAGGCCTCTGGCCTTTTTTCACTTAGATGTTTTAGCATATATATATATATACTATAGTATAATATATATATATATATATATATATATATATAATATATATATATATATATAATATATATATATATATTATATATAATATGATATATTATATATAATATTCTATTGATTTTGTTTTTTCAGAAAATTTGGTGCATGTATACTGGCTCCCCACTTCATTACCCATCTCCTTCGATCTCAGTACAATTTTTTTTTTAAATAATAAAAGTTGTAAGCACAATTAGATTAAAAAGCACATTTTTAAATATGTACTTACTTAAGAATTTAAATAGACAGGTTTAAGCTTTTTTTGTGCAAGTCTTAATAAGAAGTTCTTTAATTCATATGTTTTCAAATAATTTATCTTTACTATTTTTCTCAAACTACAATTAATATTCAATAAAAAATTTGCCACTTTTGTAGGTAGTGGGCGAGGATATTCCTATTCAGAACCTCAACCCCCTGTTGGTTCTACACCACCACCTACATGGGAAACGGCTATGGGCGTGAAGAACCAACTTCCAGCAGCTCCTTTGACATCGAGTCCAAAGGTGCATGTGCGCTCAAGTCCATCTCATGTTACCACAGTTGCTATTCAGGATGACCGAACTGATGTTGTTAGGTAGGCCTTAGTTTTATGATATTTTATTGTATTTACTCTCTCTCTCTCTCCTCTCTCTCTCTCTCTCTATAATATATATATTATACTATATATATATAATATATATATATATATATATATATATATATAATATATATAATATATATATATATATATATATATTATATATATATATATATATATATTATATAATATAAAAGCTATTTAGAGCATTTAAATTTGATTTAATAAATTAAATTTTTATTAAAAATCTAAGAATTTTATCATGAGTGAAAAGGTTAATAGAAAAAAATAGTAGCTGAACTTTTTAATTCGGTGTTGAGAGAGGTAATTGATACTTTGATTAGCAATACTTCTCATTGTGTTTTGATTAATCAATAGCTCCACAGTAGGTAGTGTCAACAAATTTTGTATACATTTAAATTTTTAATATGAATAATGCATTTATTGTCATAGTATTTTAAACTACAAATTGAAATTAACAATTTTAGCTTATTAATTACTCACTGAGTTATTCTTATGATACCTAGAGAAAGCTTATTATTTTTATTATTATTATTATTATTTTTTAAAAAAAACGTTGGAGAGCATTAAT
>JABUQX010005556.1:35000-54214 GCA_015478945.1 Trachelipus rathkii | reverse complement strand
GAGAGAGAGGGAGAGGAGGAATCCTCTAGAATTATGAGATGAGGCAACAGTGTGGTTACTGTATTCGAGGTGTATTTTTAGTGACTCTAGGGTGTTTCAAGGTGCATTTTGTGCCCCTTATTCACTTCAAAAATTGTCAGGTTCTCGGTCGAGTAGTGTAAACATATATATAAAGTATCTATTAAGTATTATTATGAATCATATTTTGAAAATCTTAATTATTAATATAATATATATCTGTTATTATATTTAAGAGACTAAATATTACTAATATATTATTTGCATATGTATATCATGATCATTACATTAAATATTATATTATTATATAGTAAGACTAGTAATAGATAGATATTAGTAAATATAATGATATATAGTATATGCATGAGTAAAGGAATGAGCAGAGGAGGGAGGATGAGAGAGAGAGAAAAAAATTGTCTTTGCTTTGAATCATTACTTCTGTTGGGAACCCCAGAAATATCGTTTGCACCACTACACATAAATCAGACCTGCATGAAACAGTGTTGTGCGACAGGCCCTAGCTAGATAAGGAGTCTCAGCCTCATCTACCTGCAAGGCTTTCTTCCTAAGCTTCGAGGCAAGGTCAATAGTGGTGTCTTCGTCGGACGCACAAATAAAAGGATCATCAATGAGTGCAAAGGAATTCAACTCCAGTAGAATCTGAACTAGGGACAGATTATAAGCGAAACTTGATGAAGCAGCTTTTGAGTTGCAGACGTCCTGTGGCTTATCCTTGGGAAATCAAAAAGGTAGAAAGCGAGATATTGTTGAGACTTTGTTCAGGAACTATCAGATCAAATTATTGTCAAGGGTGTCAAGTTGAAAGCCATATCCTTGATGCTCATCTTGCTAAATTAAATGAGAACATTGGAGATGTAACCCAGTGATATCATAGGCGAGCAGATTTACTATAAAGATATTCTGGATTTGAACGCAACTTAACTCCATTAGTGCGATCATAACGAAACATATGATTGGGAACTATATTTGGGGTTGATTTCGTGAACGCAACTTAAACCGTATAGCGTAAATCCAAGGATAAATTTCTACACTTCTAAATATAAGGGAGGTCGGGTTGTGGTAAAACTATAGCAAAATAAATTGCTACTTTTGGTTTGCTTGTGTTATTTTTTTATCTACTTTGTGTAATCCAAGGAATAATTTATATTCACTACTATATACAACCCATTTTTTTTATATCAGATTTACGTAAATTTGTGACATATAATTATCGACTGGTACAAAATCAAATTTAGGGAGAATTTAGATATTTTCATACTTTTAGGTAATATAGTATAATAGGAATTACATTGTTGCCTACGAAGTGTTTTACATGATGAGTAAATTATGAATATATTATACTATATATTAAATTAAAGTTAATATGATATCAATATATAATATTATACTAATATATATCATAAATTAATTATCTATATCTACCATTATAGTATATATAAAATATATAATATAGGTAATTATACACTATAAATACCCTATAGTAATATCACTATCTTAGTCGTTGGGTATTACATAGTAATTATTACTATAAGCCGGTCTGTTATTAAATACCATAGATTGATATATATACTAATATGATACTTATCTATATTATTACTATGTAGCGATATAGTATTCTTATATATATTAGTACTAATTATTTACATCGGGGGATGTTCTGTCTAGAATGTTAATATAATATATATTATGTAATATTTATAATCTATATATATATATAGTATATATTATCAAATAGGGATCATAGATTTTATCTCTGACAGTATATATTAACTACTAATTAGATGCGATTCTTATCATAATGTCATTACACTAGGTCGCATATAATAGACTAATATTATATTAATATATATATTATATATATATACTGTATATATATATATATATATATTATTTATATATAAATATATATATATATATTATAAAAAATATATATATATATATATATATATTCACTTGTATATATATATATATATAGTATATGAATATATATATATATATATATATATATAAGTAATATATATATATAATTATATACAGTATATATATACTACATATACTTCATATACTACAAACCCAATATGACTACACCCTATTATCGATTGTTCTATAGGATGCTTTCCACCTTATGGTTGGTTTGTATTAACCTTAAAAGTTTTCAAGATTATAATTATTCTTCTTACTACTATATTTGTTTTTGTATTAAGTAAATCATTAATTTGTTTGGAGTTTAAAGATTGATATTATGTCATTAATTGAAGAAGGTGTTATGGAATATACAGATACATTTCCAACTATCTTTAGGGGTACACACATTATCTCTTTATTAACAAAAAAAAAAAAAAAGCGGTAAATTAACACAAATTTTCAAATTTCGGGAAGTGAGGGTGAAAGAAAGTCCTCTGAGAAGGCACTGTTCAATATTTCCCAGTATCTAAGATATTTACTTTTAGGTTCATAAGTATATATAGATTACTCCCATTACTAATCACACAACTACATATTATTATACTATAATTCCATATATATACTATATATATATACTATATTATATAATCACCTCTTTCTAATATTTTATTATACTAATATAATATCGACTTCCTTGAGTACTTCCATAAATCATAATCAGCTCTGAGTGGTTTCATCTCTTCTGAATATGATGACTCATCATTATTATATTACTTATTAACACTATCCAGGAAACTATTATTATAGATTCTAGAACTCTATTATAAATACTATATACGTTATTAAACTATACCAATATATATATATATATACTACTGTATATATATATATATTAAATATTCAATAAGTTATATGTATATATATATTATATATATAATATATTATTATAGTATATATATTATATATATATATTATATATAGATGCTGCCTCCTATCCCCAAGACTTGGGTGATGGAGGGTGCGTAAGCAATCACCGACAAGAATAATAGGGCGAGAAAGGAAACATGGAACGCATGTCCGGAAAAGAAATGCTCCCTTTACCTGGTCTTTTATACTTAGTGAGCAACTCGATCACAGTGGAGAACTCCCCCTAGGGTTTCACAAGACTTGCGAGGATCCGTCTCCAACCGTGGCATCGTTGTCAAGTGTATAGTTCAACCCCTGAGCCAGGCCCACAATCCATATCTCTCACAATCAAGTATACGGTGTTGAGAAAGGAAACCCTACCATGTCACTCCTGTATATCGCGATCTTCTCTTCTAGCTCTCGTCCAAATTTCACAATGCCTTCTATCAGCGCCCATTTGCCTTGTATTGAATCACAACCACGTTCCTTCATCTCGATCCCCTCGCACGGTCCGTTCCAGCGCACTCGACCACGTATAGGGCATCCGCTTAACAACCGACTATCATATTCTATTCTCCTTCGCCATAGCCGAGACCGAGAGATGCTACTCTCGTTTAATTATCGTACTTTAACGGCGGCCTTCTAACACCACCGAGAAACCAGACTCCCTAATGCCCGGGTCTTCCTTATTTTCAATTTCTTCTCTGCTTGCTTCAATTGGTCCCCCTTAAGATTTAATACTATATAGTTATAAATATATATATATATATTATTATATATGATATTATTATATACTAATATAATATATATATAATAACTTTACAGGATGTTTATATATATATGTATAATATATTATATATATATTTATAATGTGGTTAATAATTGTGATTTCTAATATTGATCAAATAATTTTCTTGTGAAATTACCAGTAAAATATATATATTGAATTTGTGAAAACACTTAAACACTCATTTCATCTAGTTTCCCCAAACTGGTATTGTTAAGTTATTAAGCATACCAGATTAATTTAACTGCTTACCCTACGATTGAGAGAAGAGCCATCCTTGGTATATGTATATATAATATATATATATATATATATATATATATATATTTATATACCTCTAAAAAATATTATATAAATAATATTATAATATATATATATATATATACTATATATAAACTTATTATATATTATTTATTACAATTTTATTACTAAATAGATAATTGGATTTTAATATTAATCATAATCTCATATATAAGAATATATATATATTTAATATTACAATATAATAATACTTATATATAGATATATATATATATATGTAAAGTGTTTTGTAGTCTACTACTATAACTGTTGCATAACTATTAAACAGATTGAGAATTCCTGTTATATATACTATATAAACTACTAGTAACTCTGGACTTATAAGTATGAGGAATTAATATATAATATTTACTTATTTCTCACTTTAGACAAATGTTGAGCGTGAAAGGGGCTGCGTGAGGATCGATGAAAATGCGTAAGGCAAAAGTTTTTATCTTTTATACATGTAAATATCTAATCAATTAATATCATATATACTAATATTAATCTATATATTCATATTTTCGTATACATATTTTTATTTGTCCGTGGATGTTGCGGGATATCTGATTTTAAAAAATATCCCGTCATATATACTAATAAAATAAGGATATATATTGCATAGATACGTAGTACAGGATATAGTTTAATTTTTTAGGTATATTTAGAAAGATGATACAGCAAATTTATAAGTATAGGTAGGAAATGAACTTTTAACTATAAGAGTATATTATAAAGGTGAAAATAGTTACACGAATGTCAAATATTTTGACTGTTGCGGATTCAGCGGGATTCTTTAAAGCACGAATGAGGAGGGCGGATGCGATTTTTAATGCGATGTTTAGCCTCTTTATGAACCAGGATTCGCAATTTAAATTATACATATACGAGATAATAGTTATGTAATATATATCTATATATATATATATAATATATATATAATGTCATAATATCATTGTCTTATATATATATTATATAATATATATTATATATATATAATATATATACTATATATATATAGTTACATATATATATAATTAAGCATATATGAGTTGGAGAGGGTGGAGGGAGAGACGAAGCTGAGGGGAAGAAAGTAATCAGGTTTGATTGAACAAGTTGTTGGTAGAGAGGGGAAAGGTGCCGAGGAAAAGTGGGAGAATAAGACAAATAATAATACAGATAATTACAAGGTAAGGAGATGCGGAAATGCTGTTATATAAATGAGAGGTGAATTCACTAGAGGAAACTACCATCGTGGCGAAAATATACGAAGAATTTTGGAGAGGGCCTGAGTAGCTATAGCAAAGAGCCTGAGAACTCTTTACCACAGAAGAGTCAGTACGGGTCTAGAAAGAGGAAGAGGAACGACGGACCCTCTTACTCACATTAAATAGAAGTGGTCCTTCAAAAGAAGCGATACGCTCCTAGAAAATATGGCGAAAGCTAGATTCTATATAGGTAAGCGGTTAAATTGACGGCAGAGCAAAAAGCTCATTATTAGTATGTTCGGTTGCAAAGGAAAAGCTCTGTGAGAGAGACTAACTGGAGACGTGAATTATGGATATGCAGGGGTAGATTTAAAATGGAATGTGACAATAGATAAGTATGTATGAGAAATGAATGTTGTATCATGTTAGAACTGAGTGCGAGAACGTAGGAAGGATGGTTTGAGGTGAAACACTGAGTTGAACAGGGAGTGTGGTTATCGCTATCTGTTCTGCTGTTAATATAATATTAGTATAGACCACGTAGTCGAAGTAAAGTGAAGGGAGAGACTATAGGGAAAATATTTGAAAGGTGAAATAATCAAAAAATAGTGCTTTCACCTCTTACGCCAGGCAGGCTCCTGCAGATAAACATTGAGTGCATAGAATAAATATTTAGTTTGATTTCCTTGTGGCATATGCGGGATGACTCTGGAGCATGTTGGATGCGAGAGAGGGAGGCGCACGATTACGAGTAGGTGGTGATGTTGTCGAGGAGTATGTGAAGGAAGCCATGGTGCATGAAGTGCTGATGACGTATCAGGAAGACAGAGATATTTAATCCACAATCGTGAGGAGTAGAGGGGAATGAGGATAGATGGGTATAGAAAAGGGAGTATATGAAAGGCGGTACAATAACGTTGCAATTATCTCGGAGGATGTGTAATAACAGAAGGGGAGAAGTTACGTCGAGAAGAATTAAAAAGTATGGATAGTCTATGAAGGCGGTTACAATCCTCCATGATGAAGATCGACATCGGATAGCATTTTAAAAAGTGTATTACCATGTGTAATGAAGCAGGCCTGACTTCCGAGACTCGCTAGCTGAGTATGCTGAGCGAAAACATGGGGAAAGAGACGAGAAGAGGGATGAGTAAGAAATGTCACAAGCACGTGGAAAGTGTATGGTATTATATAGATCTTGAAAAGATTATTAGAGAATGATAGTGATATTATATAAATTGAGAAGATTAGAGCTATTAGCGGTGATAAGAGAGATACTGAGATGGATGTCGGGTATGAGATAGAGAGATGGGGTGAAACATTCTGGAGGGATGGATGTGCGAACTCACTGTATATGCCGAAAGAAGATGGCGATACTTGGTCCCATAAGAGGGTCAAGATAGAACCAAGGGGTAAGACCAGAAGAATGAGTATGTCTGAGTTCAGTGGAGGATCTCTCTAGTAAAGATTTCGCATCAAAAATGAGAGTGTCTAAATGAGAAGAGGAATATGCCAGAAGATGATGCTGAGATAAAAGATGCTTGCAAAGCTGACAGGATGAAGAATCCTTCCTGTGAGAGAAAAAGAAATAAAGAAAAAATGAAATATATATATCAGTCTATATTATAGATATATATTATTATATATATAATATATATATATATATATATATATATATATATATATTTATATTAATTATATATATATAATATATATATATTATAATTAGTATTATATAATTATAATTAAATATATATATATATATTATATATATTATAATTATATTTAATAAATATAATATATATATTAGTGTTGCACTCTTAAGATTACAAAGATTATATTATATATTATAATATTAGATGCTAAATAATGGTATTAATATATTATTAAATATATATAATATATATATTATATAAATAATTAATATATTATTTTTAAACCTATAGATTTTTAAAATATATTTTAGTTTTTAAAAATATATGTTATATATAATTATTATAATATAATAGTATTATATTATATATATATATATAATAATATATAGGTACATTATATAGTGGTATGACTCCAGTGAGTGTAAAAATAATTAGATCAAATTTTAATTTTAAGAGTAAAATACATTAAATTTTTGGAGTACCAACTAATATAACCCCACTATAGACCTAACTAACCTACTCCCAAACAACCTAAATTACCTAAACCTAAATATATTATACTGGAGCAATCACACATTAAATAATGTCCATATATATTATATTATATATAACTTATATATATAATACTTATATATATATATATAATATTAATAATATATATATATATATTATTATAGTTGACAGTAAATATAGTAAAATATATTAATAATTAATATTTATATTATATGATATATCTTAGATAGATATTTTAATATCTAATATTATTAATATAAATAAGTATAATATAATTAAAAATATTATAATTATATATATATATTATATTATATATATATATAATTAAATATTATTTATATATATATTAATATTATATTATATATTAATATTATATATTAATATATAATATATTACACGCCTTGCTCTGATTAATAAAGGGATACCTGTTTAGTTCTGTATCTTACATATGGATTCACATGTCACATATTTTGAAATGTTTACTATAACTAATATAGCCTCATCCATATATAATATAATATCTATATATACAGAAATCCGGAAATTCAAAATTTACAATTCACTATACCACTCTATAAACCTACTCAATAAGCACTAATTATCGCCAAAATTACTTACTTTAATATACTATTACTCTGCATTGCAAAAAGCAAAGAGGAGATGAGTACTAGTCACTTCCTCTTCATCCACTCATTATCTATCTAGAGCAGTAAATGCTGTGAGAAAATTGCAAGAACTAGTGTCTGTTTTCTATGAGGCATGACTGATATTGCAGGCAGCATATGCGTGAGAGTTCCCGCAAAATGTCGGAGTGAGTCAGTGATGCTTGGTGAATGTCATTGATCCATATTCTCAATAAACCTTACTCAAGTTATCCATAATCTCTATCTGACCAGCAGAGCTATAAACTATAGAGGATTATATCTTAATATATTACATGCTAAGTTTATAAAAATGGGTAAAAAATTTCTTATGTTATCTGACTTTTATTCACTCAAAATTTATCCTATTTGACTATTATGTTTCAAACTGTCAGTGTTTCGGGAAACTTGTTAATTTAGATAGACTGCAAATTTGGAGTATTTATATATCTCCTCTAATCTGTCGGTGTGTCATACAAAAGTATGTGATGCTCTGATGCGTATTTATATACTACCCAAACAATCGTATATATAACATTATATATTAATATATATATATATATATAATATTATATATAAATTTATATAATATTATTATAATATATATATATATTATAATATATATATATAAAAAAAAAAATAAAAAATTATAAATAAATAAATATATATATTAAAGATATAATAAATCAATTAAGTAATTATTAACACAAAACTATTTTTATAATTTGAGTCTTTAAAAGATAAATAAATATTAATAATATAATAATAATATAAATTAAATTAAAATAATATAATATTATAATATATATATATATTATATAATATATATAGTTATAAATATATAATATTATAAGTATTTTATTATTTAGGTAGGAACCACCGGTTTTATTCTAGTTAGATGAGTTATATTATTGTTTTATGAAATATTATGGGTAAGTTATTATAGTTGATTAGAGTCCTGAATCTCGAGATCATACATAGCCGTAGTTTTCGTGTTAATCTAGGACCCTCATCTAGCAGTGTGTGGGGTAGTTGTGTGGCGGTGTTGCTCGTAAAGGCTTAGCAGAGAGGATCA
Organism: Trachelipus rathkii; assembly: GCA_015478945.1. Lineage (NCBI taxonomy): Eukaryota > Metazoa > Arthropoda > Malacostraca > Isopoda > Trachelipodidae > Trachelipus > Trachelipus rathkii. Next base: position 45,185 of record JABUQX010005556.1, on the reverse strand, counting down.
GTCTCTACTTCACGGGTCTGCTGTCATCTCTTTACACGTAGCTAGAGAGTCTGAGATAAGCACTCAGAGTTGGGCTTATCCAGCGGAAACGTCACCATTTTGACGCTCGAAACAATTGATCATATTCCGCTGTCTCTACTCTTAGTCTCATTTTGATTCAAATAATATTCACTCTAATTATCATCGATTATATATAATTCATCTTATTTATGATATTCTCTAATTATTACTTGTATTCATTGGGAACTTATATACTCTCATTATGTGTTTAGCCTCACTATCTTAGATTGTAATATTAGGATTTCTATATAAATACTTAAACTTATGTACAATTCATCCTAGAGTTTCAAAGACAATATCTAATTACTATTCTCTTATGATCATTATTTTTCTGATTTGAGTTTGACGTGAGACGACCTTCGTATCGGAGAGCACAAGAGCTATTCGCACATTACAACTGGAGCAAGGATCGATATATGAGGAGGATCAGAGATTATGCACTTCAACTTCTATACCGTCATTACAAGCTATCTCGTCCCTCTTGCTGTGAGCACTAAGAGCTCATCAGTAGAGGCGGTTGACTGAAGTTCACACGTCTTCAGAATAGGTCAGAGCGCAAACACCAAAAGACTTTTAAATTGCATATGCTTTTCAATTTGTTTAACCCTTTATCTTTGCGCAACGACGTTGGATCTTTGACTCATTTATAAACGTACTGCAGCTCAAATGTTCGAGGAAGTTTATACTCTCATATATGCACACACTTGATATACACTCCTATTCATACCTATATCACAATGAATTTTAAATGATAGAGTCATGAGATCAGTAACTCCAGGTCTCTCGTTTATAATGATTGATTGCACCCTTCTATCAACCACCTCTGAGACTGTGAAGTTGATTCATTCTGGAATATGCGTTTCCACATATATCTTCCTTAATTCGGAAGGATTAATATTCTTTCTGTGTTCTTTTGTTAAATTATAACACAAATAAACTATTTATCAAATTTGTTTTAGGTCTTCAGTCTCTTGTTTATCGTAAGTTTGATGCGAAGATAAACTTTATCGCATAGGTTACAATAGGATTCTCCTATCTATTCTGATCACTTACAGAGATGGTTCTCATATCACTATGACTTTCAAATAATACTTATATACAGTTCAGATTTGATATTATCTGTATATTTACATTCTTTCCGCAATCAAATGAACTAAAATTGCTTTTACAATACTGCCATCAATCGAAGATGATGTAGAAAAACATTGGATTTGTCACTAATACTGTATATCAGAGTGGTATGGTTCTTTGAAAATATCAGTGATTAACCTTTATAGAGTATACTCAAGTTTCAAGTTAGTAATTCCTAAGCGTCTTATCATTAGTGGATATTTGTTATGAAACAATCAGAGCAAAAGAGGAGTACGAATGAATCCGCAATATTGCTATTTACGATATTGATTAGGTTACGAACCAAGTGTAGAGGATCAAAATTAATATATATTTGGATTTAGTTTTAAATATCTTGAATGTAAGTGAAGAATATGACGAATCATCTAGATTATATTTTTTTTGTTAGCTATATCTTCTTCAATGACTTTGAAGTAATATAGTCAACCGAGTAAGTTAATTAAATTTATTTTATTCAACAACAGTATCTCTTGATAGATATAAAAAATAGATTATTACCATGACCAATACTCATTATATGAATGGAATCAAAATCATAAAATATTTATACTAAGTATACTTTACAGATAGTTGATAGTTTATAAAAGTTGTCATGCCAGCACTTATATAGCATGAGAGATGAATGGTCAGCGATATCCTAAAACATCAAATCATAATGTAATAATAGACTACATTGCGAGTGCATGCCAAGCGTTGTCGTCAAGATGTCGACACTACAATAGTCACTCAGTATAGTATAAACCTTATATCCATCAATACTTTACTCACTCTTTTGTAAGTTAAAATTATTTTCATTAATAATTATATATATAGGTACAGTAAAATGGAAAAGTTGAAAGCATATTAATATTTATATATTAAGGTTTTGACTTAAAAAATTAAATTGATTAATTTTGCCAGCTTCATCTCTCATGCAATTATTAATCAAAACTATGTATTTTCATTCTATTGAGATCAAATACTTGCAACTGAATAATAGAAGTAATATTCACTGACAACTATTCATTTTAGCGGTGGACAAGCTAAGGTAATGTATACCCTTGCTAAAACTTGTTGAAATAGAATCAGTAATACATATATCTTTTAACATTAAGCATCATCTATACTAATCCACATACAAGACGTAGATCATATGCTGGGAGAATTTCCTTTAATTCATTTTGACATATATATATATATCCTTACGATTAGAGTATCCTATTTTTCTCCAATGTCTGTACTGTATGTTACTAAAACATCACGAAGTTAATCAGATGGACTTCTTGATAGGTTTGTGGTACGGGCTTAATCTGCGGTGAAATAGTATAATGCGTCAATATGGGTTCCCAGAGTTTGAGCAAGAAACACCGCATTCAAGTTCTTCACCGTATAGGCCTCGAGAGTGTCGAATTCCATATAGTCCTAGTATATGCGTCAGCATTACGGTATTTTGGCGGACGTTGTACGCGAAATGTGCTTGTCGGGAGTAATAAAAATCATTAGAATTAGGCTCAAAATGTAGCCTATATTTGAATGATTTTAGAGTATGATAGCTTTTTCTGAGGCACAGGTAGTCCAGCATGTTTTATATTGAGGAAAATCTTCCGTTGATTTTTTGGTATACACCTTAATATTTTCACGATTAGGGATTAACTATGATTAATGACATATCAGAAGGTAAGTTTAGAATGGAATTGTATAATGAAACATAAAGAAACTACTTAGTGGCTTTTACACGGAAGTATATTTTAGCATAATGATATAAACGTAACAGCGAGAAACAACAAATTGGGTACTCAAAATATGAATACTTAACGAGCCTATAAGATTAGTAAAGCTATATAGCGAGTAGTACTCATTATATTCTTTACGATTGATGTCTTTAAAAATGTTTTTATGAGCCTTTTCTTATGATGTTGATTCGACATGGACTTTACTAAAATAGATGATAAGTATACAGTTCAATTTTTAGTTTCAGACAGAAGATCAAGACAATCTTGAGGCAACAAGTCTTAAATTATATAATGATTTTCAGCTTATTAAATCGGGAGATCAGTTAATGATTATACTTTTTTTCGCGAAGATTTTATCGATTGTGGGATGAGTGTGTTGACAGCAAAAGAAATGAAGATTAGTAGAGGAAAAAAACAGATATTATTTTGATTATATTATATATAATATTGGTACTTATAAACTACTTATATCATATTATAATATAACATAAAACTTAACCTAAACATTACTTTTTTAATTATAATCAATAAGTTTAATATAGTAATATAATACATAACAATAAACTTGACAAAATTTACACATTGACTTACCTTCTAACATATCACTGAACTGGCCAAATAATTATCCTAATAAACCAAATTATTTTAACTTATATAATAAGACTAACATATAATACAAGACATGATCTATCTAATAGAACATAAACATTTCTGCTCCCTAACATTAATCTTATGTGTGAATAATAAGGCTGATCTTAGAAAATCAAATTAAGATTATATATCTAAATCAAATTAAAATATCACATTAACTGTTGACCTAAGTCCTACTACAACCTTTGAACACATATTATTATACAGGTTCAATTACATATATATGGAACTAAGAATAAATTCAATTGATTTCAAGTTCGTCTAACTAAATATAATCAAATCATTACGTTAATCATATATTAACTATATTACCTAAGTTAACAATGTAAGTTATTATAGTTCAATGTTTACCAATCATATATTAAACATGTCGGACGTAACATATATTGCTCATAAATCTAACTCTAAACTAAATGAATTAAAATCTAGTTATTAAAAACTGTTCCTTAAATCTTAATCAATCAATAAGATATCCAAATTTAGATATCTATATGAATATATAATTGCTAAAGAATTCACAAAGATTTTCTATACCAAACTATAACATATATAATCACATACAAAAACTTAAACCTAATCACCATACTTATCTATACTATATCATGTAATATAGCTAACATTAAGTAATTATCTAACAAACATTATATTCCTAACAAAATAGTATAATAGCTAGCATATCTTAAATACTCATTATAGACTACGAATAAATGCTATATTTTGGAAATATTGTACTTAATTAAAATGAACATAGTTCTAATAGTACTTTATATATATATACCATAGTAAAACATAACAAACTAAATGCATCACACATAGTATATCACATCACGAATTTTAGTTATCAATATTTACAGTGAATTAGTTTTTCTTCGAAATCATATCATTGTATATTACGATATCTTTACGTCAATATAACATTTAATTTATTTAATTTAGTTTTATATATATTTAATCACTAATAAATATTATAATTTTCTTATCTAAACATGTTAACTTTATCAATATTTTATATATTCTTTATTGAATAATTTATAATAAATATAAAAAAATTTCAAAGTTTATATTTAATTTATAAAAATGCTGATTATATTAAAATAATATTAAATATGTATATTTAATTAAACCAATATATTTTTTTTTAATATATAATATAATTTATAATTTTGTATTTTTACTAGACTCTTAAGCTAGTAAATAGTCAGTAACTGCAAACCAACCATTAATCCCTCCTATAACTTCTACATCTTAAACCATTATATATGTTGATCATATTTAGATTACTCTAGGCTCGGTCATCTATATATTAATAAGCTATATATATATATATATATATATATTATAATATATATATATGATATTATATAATATAAGAGAAATATTTAGAATGATTAGATGAACATTAAGCTAACATTACATTGACAAAATACTTTTAATCTGGGTTATTTCGAGGAAGCACGATAGCATCTTCCGATATATTTTAAACAGAGATGTTTTGAATAATGTATAATGGGACCGACTCATTGATAATATACCATAACTTAGAGGCATTCGTATACTATCCCTATGGATATATTTAAAAGGATTAATATTAACGATATAACATAAAGTTATTAATAAAAGGTATGGTATATTATTTACCTATGGAGTGTAGATAATTCTAGACGCTTAACAACCTAAAAATGACTAAGAGTCAAAGATATAAAAATAGGCCATAGATGAAATGGAAAAGTGCTGAGAATAGTGATTGCATAGAAAGTAAACAGGTATATGAGATAGAAATTTAGAATACAATATGAATATAAAAAATTTTTATTAAGAGAAGATGATTTAGGAATAGAAACATATTGCCAATATTACTTTACCGTGAGAAATGTATTAAATCTAGAGGTATTATATATTAATATATTAATACATAAGTATATAGGTATATATATATATATATATTATAATATATATATAATAATATATATATATGACACGAGTATGAAAATCAATTGGTATTATATATATATATATATATATAAATATATAAATATAAATAATATATATTATATAATAATATATATATATTTATATATATATAGCTTTACTGAATTTACAAACTCGAAGTGTTGTTAAACAACATAAATAAGTTCGCTGTGGAAAATATCATAGAAATCTGGGTATATGTGTATAATTGTAAAAGAAAATATATGTGAGAGACTTGACGTGAATAAATGTTTCGCACATTAATTGTAGTGAAAATACACGATTAATACGCGTCAAATGTAACATAGACCCAAAGGTGACGTTAACATGGCATAAAGTGAACAACAGTCGTATGACGATCACATGGTAATGAGTATACACGTAAACGACCTTTTAGTCCGAGACTGATAGAGGAGAGGTGATGTTAAACTCTGATAGATTTCAGCGCGCAAGGAAAAAGATTGCGCGAGATTGTCTCGCAGAATTATAGGTAACTTAGTACAAACCTGATACGAATATGTACGTCAGAAGGGTCTTTCGTCTCTTTATGAGAAAACGAATTGAATACAGCTGTGCATCTAACAAATGTCAGAGCTTATAAACGATCTATGATATAATTTATCTTAGTAGGCTGAAGTATTAAATACTATACTACACAAGCTTGTGATTTGCAATTTTATCCATTTTAAAATGGTTAGATAAAACTATAATATTAAATTTCAAAGAAGTTTATATAATTATATTTATATAAAAGCTCCCTAAAGGTAATTCTATTCTACCCCTATACGATAATTCCACAATTCTGGGGTCACCTCAACGAATGGGTGATGAAGTCTCCATTAGGAGGGATTCAACTACACCTCGAAGTGAGAGGGTATGTAGCCGTAATGATAAGGTCACTCAGTCCTTCGGAGGAGTTAATATACTAATAACTATATATTTAGCTTTCAATTTACCCTTAATTTAGACGCATCAAGCGTCAAATAACTAATCATAAAGCACTAAAATGTAACAAAAAACATATTTTCTAATGCTATGTCTGTCTAGTAATATGTTACAACTTCAATATGCAATCCATTTTAGTGACACGAGCACCATCCTCGAATAACTTTAATTGAAATACATATATATACCAGCACACTCACTTACAATCATTAAACCTTTGTTTTAGTTCAATTATTATATAAATAGAGAATCCGGAGAAAAGAATAAAATGTGGACCAACCAAGTTAGTTAAATCTACATTCAAGATTTATTGCTTCGGCAGATGCAAAGTACCTATCTATATAGACTACCGAGTTCACATTCTGGAGTATTAGTTTCTCTTTGTAAAAAAATCTGATTTCTTTTTCAGTTTCCCCAAATCCCTTCTAGAAACATACAACACTATAAACTAACTCAACACATACATACACTCACACATATATATATATTATATATATATATTATAGTATATATATAATATAATACAACACACACACACATCATTATATTATATATATATATATTATATATAATATCTTATATATATATAATATTATTATATATAATATTATATATATATTATATTAATATATATATATATATATATAATATTATATATAATTATATATCTATATAATATATATATATATATATTATATATAATTGATAATATATATATATAATATTAATTATATAATTATATAGTATATATTATATTATATATTAATTATAGATACATAAGGAGTTAAAGTAGATAATTATATTATTTTAATAAACGTACTAGATATAGATTATAAATATATAAACAATAGAAGAAAACTTGAAATGTTTTAATTGTTTGGCTTTCCATTTCAAGGAATATTATTATAAGAGTTTTCCAATTATGAAAAAAAGAAAACTGTTTTAATAATAATATTCATTATATTAATAGTTTATATTCATATTAATATTTATTTAAATTATAATATCTCGTTTATAGTTACCGGGAATTATGGAATTGTATATCTATCTCTGATATGAGGTTTATTTATCATTGGAATAATTATACTGGTTACTGAGATATATATAGTGCAGATGGGGTGAGTCCGCTCATAATTGGTGCTGAGTGCAGATTACGTGAGTGTATGCATCAAAATTATCAGAGCTAATAAATGGTTATAGCTAGTGCTGGTAAAAAATAAAAGTTATTATGAGTGAGTGTAGCGCATATGAGTGCAAAAAGGAAGGTGTATAAGCTCTATGTGAGGTTATGCTTAGGCTAGCGCTAGACCTTCATATCCTGTGTGGTGATCAGGGTTAGGTGCGATAGCGGTAAATACATATACTAGAAGAGCTGACAACTCCTTATATAACTACATGATAGTTAAAGGATCGCGGATGTCGCTTCATTAATTCCACTGATTCTCATGCTAAAAGTCTTACGCATTATATTTGTATATGTCGGTTCTCTCATCAAAATATGTTATTAAAGCATAAAATAACAAAACATAACGCATACCATGAGATAATTACAGTACAAATTTCTTTATTGACACAAGTAAATGCAATTTATTTTAAATGAATATGAAATCGCATTCCGAGCCTCGGGTTTTTATGCTGTAACATGCTTATTGGGGCTAACACTTATGTGTTTATGCGTTGATAGCCATAAGGTGAGCGATTATAGTTGTAATGTATGTTTAATTGGTCAATTCATCTACTAACACACTTAAAATAGGTACGTGTTATTGATATTATATAACCAAACAATTTAAGAGTATATGGCATCTGTTTCGAGGTATTTTTTGTTTACAAGCACACAAAATTGAATAAGAAGCATATTATGGATTATAACTTATACTGTCTTTAAGGTTGTATTAACTATAGAACTGTTTCCTATATATATATTATTAGTTATTCAACTTTTACAGTTTACTATCTTAATATTTAAGAGAAGATTAATCAATTTTCATTTTCATATTTTGTTCATTTCTTTTCATCTTTTTAGAATTTGGCACACATTATTTTGAAGGGGAAAAAAATATTAGTTATGAATTAGTTTGTAAGTCAAATCGAGGTTAAATCTGAATCTGTAGTACCTATATACAAATATTTATTAACTGTTGAACAAATATTGCTACTATTAGATTATCGGGGATCTCAGTAATCTAGTAGATACGAATACAAGGGGAATCCTTAGTAATATAACGTTGGTACTTCATGTGTTCTGAGACTGCTTATCAAATAGAGATGAACTCATCAACTGTCTGAGGATAGAGGAAAGTTAATCAGAAATCATTATCTGAAAATTATGGTAAATTATAAGGTATGTCTTCTATGACAACCTTAAAACTTTTCTAAATTATATACTGAGGAGAGACAATATTATTATAATGTAATAAAACTCTCAGGGTAAGTAATATAGCTCCTTCACTAAAATAATGGAAATAGTAAAGTTTAAATCACTATGAAAAGATATATACTTACCTCAGTAATATGAAGAAATGGTAGGTGATCACAATATCTCTAAGATAAAATCTAACATGAAATGAGAATGATGGAATCAATATTCACATAAAAAACTATTCAGAATGAAATAACAAATTATTTATTAATTAATTAGAAATGGAATAAGACCTCTCCTATATATAGTAATAGAGATAGTAGAGAGATATTGTAGCTCTCTACTCTCATGTCATATCATAACCCGCGATATATGAGGAAGAAGTAATAGATAAAGGTAATAAATATATAATTATTATATATTAATATATATTATAATATTATAATATATATATATATATATATATTATATATATCTATATATATATATTACTATATACTAATATATATATTATATACTATTATATATACATATATCTATATATAGTATAATAATATACTATATATATATATATATATATATATATATATATATATATATATATATATATATATATATATATATATATTATATATATTTTCTATAATATAGGATATAATATATATATATATATATATATTATATATTCCATAGTTATTCTATGGGACAAGATAAAAATAATCCTATTTCGGGTATGGAAAATTATTTTGAATATCTGATGTGTCTTTGGAATAAATATAAGTTTAAAGAGTGTAATGTAGTTATGTGGTTAGTTATTATATTACCACCAATACTAAGTTCAGAGACGCCATTGCTCTTAATTGGTTAAACCGTTGTATTGGACCACATTCGTTTTTATAGCATTGCAAAAAATATTCGCAATTAAAATTTGAAAAATGTCAACAAATTTCTTCAATTATTTTATTATTAGAAAATAAATTAGTGGATGCTACATTTTTTGTCATTTGTTTTGAACGAGTATTCGTGGGTACAACTTTTGAAATGTATAAACATGTTGCATTCTTATTCACCTATTAAAATTACTCTCGTGAGTTATATGAATTTATAGCTAGTTTCAGATTATTGATTCGATTTAATATATATATTATATATATATATATATATATATATATATATATATATAATTTAATATATTATTATATTATATATATAGTAATATATATATATTATAGGTATATATTATATATATATATATATATTATAATTATATATATATATATAAATATATATATATATATGTCTATATATGATATATATATAATAGTATACATACATATTATTAGTATATAATATATA